>LGRX02035616.1:0-57697 GCA_001247695.2 Cymbomonas tetramitiformis | reverse complement strand
TGTAGATGTGTGTGTTTTGGGTCGGTGCGGTGGACCGTGGGCGCATGTGGGTTGGGCACACCGAATATATATGGTGCGGTGTGAGGACAACTCCTCCGACACGCGACCATAACAAGGGGGTGTGGCCGGTAGGATGTATGTGTTTGTTTTGGGTCGGTGCGGCGGTCCGTGGGCGCATGTGGGTTGGGGACACGGACGGATGTCGGTTGGGCTTGTGGACCCAGCCGCGGAGGCTAAAAAATCTCCTTGCTATTTCATGGGTACCGGCAGGCGCGTAGCTCACGACGCACCCGTCCTCGCAAGCTGCTTGGCACAACTGCAGCATTTGATTGGCATGCTGCACCCCCGGCAGCAGGGCGCACAGCCATTATGCACGTGCGATATCATTGTGTACTTGAGGATGTCCCTGAATCTGGAGGAATTCACGTCTTCCTTGTACACGAGGGCGGAGAAGCGAGTCTCCTACCACGTATCCATCTCGGACACTGGCTTCGGGAACTTGCTCCCGACTGGTCTGGACTCCCTATCAGAATTCCCATATGCGAAGGTCCTTGCATACTACCTGGTGATAGACACCGAGAGCCAGCATACGGTGTGCCGTTTGGCCAGTTTGCGAGCGTACCGTCAGGTAGAAGATGCATATATGGAGAACCAAGGAATCACTGTGCTCGCCAGAAATGATTACGTAGAGCTGCTACTGCCATGCGCGCTCATCGGAACGAAGGCATTATTCGTTGAAACAAAGAATAAAGACACGGGCGACAACCTCTACCATGCGGTGCACCTGCTGCGTGAGATCCAAGGCATTCATTGATCCCCTTCCGCGCTTCGTTCAGGTAATAAGAATGTGAACTTTCCTGTGGTGTCGTACGTGCCATTTTCTCATAGGCTGCTCGAAAAAGTCACAAGCGGCAAGGGGTGTAAGTTACTGAGAATCTGGGGTGGGATGCGCAGCTTCCAGGCCTTCTCTCAACTGCAACAGCGAGCAGTCCCCGACGTCCCCAACGGTGCTGCAGATAGATCTGTCTACGGCAGCAGAATCATTCGCCTGTCACTCTGCACGTGTATGTCACCAAGCCACGTGGGTTAGTTATACTAGATAGATAGATAGATAGATAACTGGAAGCTGGATGGAATGGGTAGCATCCCATAGTAGTGTACGTACCCAGCTGCTGACTGCTTGATTGAAGGGTTTTAGGGTTTAGGGTTTAGACCCTAAATATGGAACCAGTCACAATGTTACATTTGTAAATATCTGTGCGATGGGAAGCATTGTCCTGCCTACACGTGTCTTCTTAACAGCCAATTACGTGCATGCATGAGTATACAATCTTTAAATATCCAGCATATAGCTTTCTTACACGTGTGCATATCTCCTACATTCCAGCCAATCACGTGCTTACATTTGGATCAGATTCTTAAGTTTTCTTAAGTTTTCCTTGAGCCATGTGGACAATATCCTCCTACTAAGAAGCTTCCACGTACTTACATTTTCTTAAGTTCTCTTAAGTATAATTCTTAAGTATACTGTCGGCCAATAGCTAATTACCCCGATTTAAATATGCATAGTGTGGGTTTATATCGAAAACTTAAGAAAACTTAAGAAAAACTTAAGAAAACTTAAGAAAACTTAAGAAAACTTAAGAAAACTTAAGAAAATACTTTCAGAAGTGTGATCGGGCAGTTGACGGTCATAACGAGAGAGCTCACTTCGGAGCTTGTAGACTGTAAGGTACGGAAGACATCTGGAAGACATCCCGAATACGTTCCGAGTACATTCCACACGTCTTCCTTAATTGCCTTTTATTTGGTGATTTTGCAGGATGTTCCTAAGCTTCAAAATCTGGTGGATGAGTTCTTCAAGTCACTCGAGCGCGATGGCTCACCTGACTGGCTGGTCATCAACACGCATTTGCTTTCCCACTTCCCCGACCAACTCCTCATGTATGGTCCAATACGGGGGACATGGATGTACGTGTTCGAATCATTCAACGGGAAGATTCGAAGGTGGGTGAAGAACAATGCATATCCGGTTCAGAGTGTTATGCAAGGCTTCGGGCGGTACCGGATGGTACATGTGGTGCGAGGGTTAATCTTGGTACTTCGTCGCCGGCGGGAGGCAACCACCAATCCCACCCGGCCACCCGTGCTCCCGTTCTTGGCCACCGCACCGTTGAGGGCGCCGAACACCGTGGTTTTGGGAACACAAGGCAAGCGCCATGTACTCTCCCGCGCTGAAACGAAAGCGCTGGAGCTGTGGATGCATGGCAACGTGCCCCAATACCGCAAGTTGAAGGCAAAATTCGACGCCTACGTCACCTACTGCAAGAGGTAAGTAAAAAATGAAACCCATAAGATGCCTGGAAGACGTTACATATATCTTCTAGACATCTTCCACACGTCTTCGGTAAATACATGTCCTGACACTGTGCACGTATACATTCGCAGGGAAAACCAATATGTTCGCAGAAGTCACGGCGCACGAGCCGGAGCGTCTCGCCTGATGGATGTGCCGCTGCATATGCACGGTAGCGACCCCAAGGTCTGGCTGGGGAGACCATTCACGGAGAATGAAGCGGCACTCGTCGAAGGGCCTCCTCGCGTGTGTCAATCTTTCGGCTCGGTCGTGGTTCGAGGAGTTTGCTATCGCACGGCAGCTCAGGACAAGACGAAGAAAACTTGTCAACGTTACTTCCGAGCCTTTTTCTCAGGAGAAAGCATCAAAGGCGAGGAAATCGAGACTGACCGGTGCGTCCGTGCATTACGTTTTGGTGAATGTGCGCAGAATATGTACCGAATGTCTTCTGTGTGTCTTCTCGACATCTTCGGGGATTCTTACTATCGAGTATAATTGTGGCTCCAACTCGCAGGTACGCCATGGTAGATAGCATCTACAAGGTCGACTTGGCCGCGAAAGAGTACATTCTTGTGAAGGGAAAGTGGTTCCCTGAATTCAACCAAGCGACGACAAAACGGTTTGCCAAGCTAAACTCGAAGTACGGGCCGGACAATACCGCAAAGGTGGTGTACACATACGACCCGGATGATCCCGAGACACCTTGGGACACTACTGATCCATTCATCCTGGCGGCTCAAATTGAGCACCAAGTTGTAATCAAGAAACATCATGTGATGAAGACGGCGGTGATATTTGATTTAAAGGCTGACTTTTTCGAGTGCATCGACGATGATGGTTCACGACCGAAAGGTGCAAGACGCAAGAGGCGATCATGATAATACGCCGGGCATCGTACTTAGCGGTATGTATGTTGAATAGATGCAATCGTACATGTATGTGTAAATAGACCTATCAATTAACTTAGCCGTATATTATGTATCATAGCAACAGAGCATGATGACAACCCTGAAGCTGTTAGGAAGATACCTGGAATGTCTTCCGCATGTCTTCCGTGCGACAGTTTTGAGGGACATTGGGCACGCAGTTTGATGCGCATAAGGGAGACCTTTTCAAAACAGTTTTCAAAAGCATTTTTGGATTTTAGACGGCTTCATAAATCAATTTTAGGTACCCTTGGGTCATATATGACCCAGGAAACGGTTTAAGGGTTAATTGCCTTTTATTTGGTGATTTTGCAGGATGTTCCTAAGCTTCAAAATCTGGTGGGTGAGTTCTTCAAGTCACTCGAGCGCGATGGCTCGCCTGCCTGGCTGGTCATCAACACGCATTTGCTTTCCCACTTCCCCGACCAACTCCTCATGTATGGTCCAATACGGGGGACATGGATGTACGTGTTCGAATCATTCAACGGGAAGATTCGAAGGTGGGTGAAGAACAATGCATATCCGGTTCAGAGTGTTATGCAAGGCTTCGGGCGGTACCGGATGGTACATGTGGTGCGAGGTTAATCTTGGTACTTCGTCGCCGGCGGGAGGCAACCACCAATCCCACCCGGCCACCCGTGCTCCCGTTCTTGGCCACCGCACCGTTGAGGGCGCCGAACACCGTGGTTTTGGGAACACAAGGCAAGCGTCATGTACTCTCCCGCGCTGAAACGAAAGTGCTGGAGCTGTGGATGCATGGCAACGTGCCCCAATACCGCAAGTTGAAGGCAAAATTCGACGCCTACGTCACCTACTGCAAGAGGTAAGTAAAAAATGAAACCCATAAGATGCCTGGAAGGCGTTACATATATCTTCTAGACATCTTCCACACGTCTTCGGTAAATACATGTCCTGACACTGTGCACGTATACATTCGCAGGGAAAACCAATATGTTCGCAGAAGTCACGGCGCACGAGCCGGAGCGTCTCGCCTGATGGATGTGCCGCTGCATATGCACGGTAGCGACCCCAAGGTCTGGCTGGGGAGACCATTCAGAAAGTTCACTTTTTCTGGGACTGGACTGAGCAGAAGGAACTGGGGTTTCTGGCACTAAAATAATAGGCTCGGAACTGATACTGGCTGCTGGTGGTTTTGCGATGCGTTTACTGGCTGGCTGGCGGATGAGTTTTGTCACTGGCGAAGAACCCGGCGAATCAACTGTCAGTCTGGCCATAGTTAAAGAAAGTTGAGCTGTATTTTGAGTTTGCTTAGAAAAAAAAGAAGTACTGGTCGTCTCTCTACTGTCCAAGAAAGAACTGCAAGTATCACTCAAAGCTAAAAATCCGCTGTCGTCAGCAGAGCTTGCCAAGAAGGCGTCTTCTTGATCCGCGGCTTTCACGGCGGCAAAACACGGAAAAACTACTTTTTTGTGTAAGATATCTACGATAGAAGAATAAACAACTGGTTCTTCCGAATCCTGTAACTTGTCGCACTGTTTAACGAACAACGCTGGAGCTCCTTCTATCGCTAATACTTTCTCGCAGGTATCGATGCGGTGCTGGTCAACCGAACAAAAAACTCCTCCGTGTGCACACTTTGCGTCACAGCGTACATACTTATTGTTTTCGAACTTTACAGCCACACACCGAGCAGATCCGACTCTCGCTTTTTTTGAACGGGTAATAAAGGTAGGCAGCTGACGCAACGGATCCCATATTGCACCTGCACTGTTAGGCTTGCGTGATACAACAAGGAGAGGGTTAGAATCGTCCATATTTTTACCTTTAAGAAGGTCGAAGAAGCTTTTGAAAATTCTGCTGTGCTGCTGACGGCGGAAACTTTTTGAGAAAAGTGAATGAAAATAGTCCGCCGCCAAGGAAAGAACAACGCATGACACATAGGGCGACACTTAGCGGTCGGCTGTCATCTCCACTTTTTGAACCGCTTTTGGACACATGATCTGGTGACCGCCACGTTGCCGTCTTCGTGCGTGCGTACTGCGTACTGATACTGTAGTGTCATCATGATCGTAAATTGAAAACTGTTTTTCGCTAAGTATTTCCCTGGGAATAGAGAGAGAAAATTAAAAAGAACTTTTACGAGTTATTTCTTTGTTTTCATTTAAGAAATAAATATAAGTATATATATTAATATGGCTTTGACTGAAGCTCAATTAAAAGCTCAAAGGAAGTATAGAGAGATTCGTGTTGAAAAAACGAAGGCTTTGAACCGTAAGCATCAAAAAACATGGTACGAAAATCACAAAGAATTGCATCGAGAAAAAATGAGGGAATATCAACGATGTCGTCGAGCGATGTTAAAAAACGTTATTTGTTGCCAGAATTGAATTATATTATATATCTTAGTGTTTTGGCAACATTCATCGCTTATTCTTATAAACATATTTAAAGAATATTATGTATATATAAGTATATATGGATTTCGCAAACATTGATAAGAGTAAGCATGCTATTGTTAATTATCTCGGTCTCAAATAGATCAAGAATATTTCCAAAATGTATGGTGCTCAAAATTATGTCTTGTCTACCATAGAGAATGAAGAAATTTTAATAAAAGCTGAAAATCCACATCATCAATCATCTCTTTGGACAAAAGTAAATCATCAAGAATTGTTGAAATTGATACAAAGTAATCATGGTATTTATGAAGTTATACAATCTCATGTGAAACGAAAAGTGTTCTTTGATATTGATGGGAAGGAAGAAATAGATCTAAACGTATTAAAAACAACTATTCTCGATAAATTCCCAAATGCCAATATGCAAATTAGCGGCTCAACTTTACCGAAAAAAGGAGTACCAAATTGGTCATATCATATTACCTTATCAAATTACTACTTCAAGAATTTGAATGATATGTCACCGTTTAGAACATGGACATCAGATGTCAAACACATCGATAATTCTATTTACACATCAAATAGAAACTTCAAATGTATCAATCAAAGTAAATCTAATGAATTGAGAATTCAACAATATATAGAAGGTAGTCCATTCTTAACCAAGCATTGTGTATTGATAGATTTCGATGAAGATAGTATCGATGCAAGTACATTGCATTGGGAATTTCAAGATAATGAACACTTGGAGAAACAACATTCTACAATTGATTTAAGTACAATAGTTGGTTTTCAATTGGAAATCCCGAAAGATTTCGATTGGTACACAACATCGTATCCACAAATCCTATCGATGATGCCAAACAAACCGAGAGGTCAAGAACATGAATTGCATCATACTATCACATGGGTGATAATGCTTTGGGCATATCATAGTAATATATCAATGGAACAATTTTTGAAATGGGTATCTCAAAAGGATGACGATAGAAAGCGACTTAAAAGGTACGAAGACTATTGGAATCGATCGAAGGATTCCTTCAATCCCGGCGATAACTTTATCAAGAATTTACTCTTACGATTCTATCCAAAGTTGTTTGAATATGATCGAAATTGTGTGAACTTTATTGAAAATTGTAATGTAGAAACAAACATGTATATGAATGATGAAAGATATCTATCTCGCGAAGACATTCATCAAGCATTGGAACAATCACCGATTATATACCTTACATCGTACATGGGGGTTGGCAAGACTAAAGCGACTATCAACTATCTTGATAAATATGAAAAACAATCGAGTATTATGTGGTATAGTCCAAGAATATCCTATGCCAACAACGTTACATCTCGATTGGATCATTTGGGATTCAAAAACTACAAGTCATTCAAACCGAAAGACCCGGTTATTACAAAGAAGAAACGATTGACCATGTCCATGGAAAGTCAATATAAAGTCATCGATCCATTTGATGACCAAGAAAAATCATTTGATATCATCGTTTTGGATGAATTAGAAACTTTCAAACAGGTATGGATAAATGACACAACACACCATAAGCATCTTCCCGAAAATTGGCGAGTGTTTCTTCAATTAATGAGAAATGTAAAAAATATCATCATAATGGATGCCTTTCCTCATAAAGCTATGATAGAATGGCTCACCTTATTGCGACCTGAAAGATTGCTAACACTTGGTAATGATCATATTCCGATACCTCAACAAGTGATCAAGTACGACGACAAAGATGTATGGAGGCAATCTCTCATCGATGAATTGAACAAAGGATACAACATCACTCTCTTCTATCCATACAAAACTGATTTCAAAAAAGGAAAAGGCATCTATTGTTATGGAATGGCTACATTCAAAGATATTATCTTACAAGAGACCAACTTGGAAAAAGATGATATCATGTGCTATCATGCAATGTCCGATGACAACGATAAACAAACGACTTGTGATGTGGATACCGTTTGGTCGACAAAACGATTAATCATTAGCAATGTATCGATCACCGTCGGTGTTAATTATGAACCGTTGCATTTCCACAAAAAGTTCGCCTTTCTCGACCCAAATACCGTAGAACCGAGAAACTTCTTCCAAAACCTGGGGAGAGTAAGACAATACCATACCAATGAATTACATCTATTCTATAAGAAGTATGAAAAGTCCTCCGTAACCAAAGGGTTTACGATGCCATACAATGCACCCGATTGTCCAATCTATCGAAAATTAGCATTGATATATCAAGAAGAATTCTTAGCAAGGAACGACTCGGTGTATAGTTACTTTTTTGAAAAATGTGGTTATATCAATTTTGAGATGTACAATGGATCAAAGGAAATCGTTTGGAATAAATTGGACGAGTTCGATGCCACGGCGTATTTTGCATATGGAAACATCGAAAATACTGATATTGTAGATATACATGAAAAACTGAACCCATTGGTATATAAGAATCAATCATCAATGACCGATAAGCTTCAAATAGCCAAGTATCATTTTCAAAATCAATTTGAAGAAGATATACCCGAACATTTTGTCAAGGATTTGTGGAATAGAAAATTGATCAACTTTGTTCGAAAATTCAAAATGTTCTATCAAAACGAAGATCATATACTATGGAGTTTGCTTTATCAAAATGCAGCGATTGATACCTTGGAGTTACCAAACAATCCACGTTGGAACATCGACGTTGAGAAATTCAAAGAATTCTTTATGATAGGATTCACGGGCTCAAAAATATACCCAAGTGTTATTTGTAAAGCATTAAATGCATACTTCGGAACAGATGTATACTCGATCGAGAGAGATACGAAAGGTAAACGTGTTCGATTTCGTCTCCCCGGAAGTAACAAAATTGTTGATAAATATGTACATACAAGAAAGTGGAATCATTTTGTACCAGCAATAAGACAATTTCTAAAATAGCGTTAAATGTATCCAAAACACTAATATACATAATATAATTCAATATTGGAAACATTTAACGTTCTATACTATAAGATGAAACGCACACCGTGTCAACGATGTATCGCTATCAAAAAGGATGGACAACGACGTAAAAATATGACATGCAAATGGTCACCAATGTGTTACGCTCATAGACAAGTCAATGTACAAGAGAGTACTATACCCGACTCCGGAAAAGGTGGATTTGCAAGAGTTGATTTAAAAAAGGGAACCATTGTAGGTAAATATGTAGTGGGCACGATCAAACTTGATGCTGATCAGTTGCCACCGATGAATGATAGAACTCACATTTGGCAAAAGAATGCCAATACATTCTTTGATGCTGAAAAAACCAACTCGGTAGCCGGCAAATACAATAGTTGTACAGCACGAGATGCCAAACGAACCGGTTGTTCTCAGAATGCCAAAATAAATTCTGTTGGAAATGTGAAGCTTACGAAGAATGTTAAGAAGGGTGCCGAGATCTTCGTCCCGTATGGAAACGATTATTGGAATAGATAGTATCTGATGCCAACGACATTTTATGATTTACCAAAAGAACTTCAAGATAAAATATATTTTATGAAATATCAATTAGAGCTCAAGGACCGCCCGACAATTGACATTGAAGAGCTTAAAATATGGCGGGATTTTTTTGGTCTTCTTGACTTGGAAGAATAAACTCATTGAAATTTTTTCTGAACATACTCGGGTGACACTCCTTTTTCGCCAAATCGATAAAAAGAAAGTCGTATCGATCTTTTACCGCCTGATTGAAGACATCATAAAATTGTTCGGGGGAAACCTCACCGCCAAGTTCGTTTGCGATCTGTTTGAGTTCATCTTGGTTCTTTGTTTTCATAAGTAGGATGTGGGTCAGGTTTGATCGTATAGCACGTTGTAGGCCAGCCCCGTTTGACGTGTATGCTTGGGTTGCGAAAAGGAGGGAACAACCGATACTCCCCATGTTCTTCGTTTTACCTTTGTGTCTATGACTTATAACGAAACGTCCCAATCCAGATTTCGGTCTAAAAACTGGTGAGTCTAAACAATCATCGAAAAATATTGCTACAGATGGTGGTCTATTGGTAACCTTGCATCTACGAGAGTAACAACAAGGAGTATGGCGGCGGCTCCAATGAGTCCTTTACAAAGAGTTAGAAGTTTTATCGCCGGAGACGATTTAGCACCATATTTACCACCAGCACCAAAATCAAAAACTCCTTAATAGTAATGCAAGTACCTTGTAATCAAAGCTATCAATCCAATGCTTACTGTCGTCCATCTAGTAGTTATTTTAGTAATTTTGTTGATCATAAAAATGATAAACAAATACATAGTTCGGTTTCGCGTGATGGGCCTGGCAATAATAGTGCACCTTTCAAATCTATGGTCACAGTCAAGAGTAAACCAATCATGAAACCTGACGATGTTGACAAGTATACACAAAGAGACACCTCAAAATTGCTAAATGCTCTCAGTCAAGACGCAGTGAAATTTCCGAGTACCGCTTTAAACAAAGTATTTGGTCCTAACATTACATCTAAGGACGATTCTACACAAACGAAATATGCACGAGCATCAGATGTTTCGTATGCATATAGCTATGGTGATAAAGCACGTTTAAAGGGTATCATGAGAGGACTTCCGGGTTACTACGTAGATCAAAGTTTGTCGGGCAGAAATTCTACAACGTTGGTCAATCCTAAAAGTCAAGACGTCATTATTGCATATCGAGGCTCTGATGCAGAATTTGGAAGTCTGAACACTCTTGCCCAGGACATCTCACGTGGATAAAACGTAGAAGATTGGTATGTAAATCTTTTGACATTGATGAAACAACAACGTAGCACATCAAGATATCAAGAAGCACAACAACGATTTGACGATGTCAAAATGAAATACGGTGGGTATAAGTTATCGGTTACCGGGCATAGTAACGGCGGTGGTCAAAGCAATTACATATCGGAGATAAACAATGTGGAAGGGCATCATTTTAACCCAGCAATAAATCCTTTGCAAGAACCGATTAACACTCCGACCGAAAAGCAAGTATTATACTCAACTGAAGGCGATCTAATTTCCTTGCCGGCACGATTGAAGCCACATCCCAAGAGCAATTATGATATCGTACATGTCAATCCAAAGGTAGGTACGGAAAACAATTTGACAAAATTACATAGCGTGGAACAAATGTACTCAGATACACCGGAGTCTACGCGAGTCAGTACAGCAAGGTCTCGATATGGGTTTGCCAACGCCATGACGGGTTCGGCTGTGGGAGCGTACCTTGGCTATTACACACCGACTGACACTAACGACGAACATATCTTTAGGACCACTCAAGGTTTATTAGAACCAATCTTATTATCAGAAACTCCAAATGTAAACTTCACAGATTTAATGAATGTAATGGGTGTTAAAGAAAGCTTGGGCGAGAAGAATTACATACGTGAAAAATTGGGACTGAATCCTATAGAACAAAAACCGTTAACGGAAGTGCCGGTCTATGACCCAATCACGGAGATGATACGCCAAGCCACTGGTCGTGCTGATCAAGATAGGGAATTGTTTGAACGACAATCGGAAATACGTTAAATGTTGCCAATATTGAATTATATTATATATATTACTGTTTGGGAAACATTTAACGCTTTCAAATTTATTCTCTATATATTACGATGGATCGTCAAGAATTGATACGCTTAGCCAAACTTCAATACCCCGATATTAAAGAAGCTCATGTAGAATTGCTTGTAGATGATTATATCAAACGTCCAGAATTTTACGATGACCTTTGTACTGGAAACATTGAAGAACCAATTCCTTTAGATCGGGATACTGTTGATTCTATAAAAGATAATTGTTATATTAATATAGATGAGCGTAATTAGCACAAGAACGCTATTCTTGTCTTCCGAAGACAATAGCAATGGAGACGCACGTGTTTTGCAAATGAACATACCCACTCAACTGATAAATTATCGAGCACAAACCAAACTGAGATTGACTTTGAATACTTTCTCATGTGCAAAGACATGGTATAGTATTAACGAGACCAATGGCATCTTCTATGTGGGTGATACGGTAAATAATACTTTAACGGAAGTGAAAATACCTTATGCAAATTATACAGAGCTGGATCAATTCACATCTAAACTGGCCACCGCAATAAAAACTGCCATCGGTGGTACTATACAAACAGTTACTATCACTTATGATAAGGACAACGGCGGGGCCTTAAATTATGAGAACAAATTTCGTATAGAATTAAGACCACCACAGCCCGATGTAAAGTTTGTAGCTTTTAGTGTCAGCGGCGATTTTCAAGCTATATCTGGGTCTCTTTTAGACATTGCCTTAAATACCTCAGTTTCCAGAGCAGGCAAATACAACGATTCCGACCAAGTACTCGGTGGCCGTGTTAACCGCAGTACGGCAGGTATGAGTACAGTGTCTGAGCTCTTAGACTTGTTTGAAACAACTTATCTAATAGATAAGACCCTGTGCGAGTCAATATACCCTTGCAACATTCAAACCAACGACGCCTTGTACCTTAGGGTCACATCGTTACCAACACACAATATTGAATCAACCAATCTTTCTACTTTTACAAATAATAACGAAATGGTCAGTTCTGATATCTGGGCGAAAATACTATTGCCTAGTGACACGACGACAGATTTCATAAGATACATAGATCCAAACGACAACTTTGTTATTGAAGTGTCTGGGTCTCAATTTACTTCATTTAGAATCACACTTACAGATTCTAAAGCTAGACTGATCACATTGGCCTCTCCGACCCAAGCATCAGACGGCAGTATTAACTATTCATTAAGCATTAAGGTCGAAGAATTGGCACCTGCTTTTCTCTCAGATATTTTATAAGCTTTATAATATATATACAAAAATGAGCCTCCCAATGTCATTGGCCTACGGCTTATCGAAAATGAACTCGTATTCCACCAATTACTTCAGATTGGAAACCACTAATCTTACTAAAGCATCGAGGTATTCAACTATAACTTTGAATCTGCCTGTCAATTCCATCGTTAATATGAAAAGTCTCAGTATGCATTGCAAAGGTTCGTGCAAAACTCCTATACAATATACGGACACTACAGCTAAAAATTTAATTGTTACGCTTCCCAACGGACTTGAAAAGCTCATCTCTCGTTGTGAGGTGTTCGCAGGAGGGCAGCAATTGACCACTGGATTTCAAAGTTACAGCACGGTAGCAACCGTTCTCGACACCATCAAAACAACACTCAGTAAAGAAATGACTTATCAACGTGTTCTCAAAAATCAAGAAATCAATGTTACTGACAATCTCTATGCCACACCACGACCATACATCTTGAATACCTGGCTCAGCATATTAGGAGAAGCAGAACCTTCATACATTGATACAAGTCTTCTTCCTCCAGTTCAAATCAGATTGTATTTGCATGGGCCTGAGGTGTTAGGAGCGTTTGTCCAAGGTAGTCCACCTGAAGTCGATCTCACGGAAAAAGCCCAACAGACTTTAATATCACAAGGGGACTTTTTACTAGACGACCTTTACTTTACCGTAGAAACAATCACTTTCAGTTCAGATGTCTACGATGCCGCCGTGGAATCAAAATTGCGTGACGGTTTTTTGGAAATTCCGTATAAGAACTACTTTTCGTTCTTTGAAGGGGCCTCTACGATGGACAAATCAACAAGGTTCTCTTTGAGTTCACAGTGTATTGATAACATATATGCTGTTCAACGCCCAGGGGATTATCGGGATAAACCTTTAGGACTTATCAAATTGGAAAACACCTGTGGTACATCTTACCTCCCGTCTTACTTTAGATTTTCAGCTGGTCATTTGGGTGCTCTACAATTTAACTTGAATAACCTGTTCGTTCCTAACTATCGAGTCGACCCTCTTGCAGCGTTCAATCTGCTCTGTATCGGTAAAGCTGACAACTACGGTACGCTATCGGGTTGTAAGATTAACAGTTATGAAGATTGGCTCAATAATCAATTCATTCCTATGGTACGTTTGAATCTCCCCTCAGAAATGAATGTCCGCAGCCTAACAGGATTGGATTCTCGGGGTTTGAACAGTTCCTTCTATTTTCAAACTCATGTAGCACAACCAGCTGACGCTTTACAAAGGGTAAATCTGACAAGCAGTAACGAGGTAATGATTATTTGCGAAACGACCGCAGTTCTTCGTATCGGTCAAAACCGTGTGATCGAAACGGTATTTTAAAAAGCGGTTAATAGTATATAAACATGGCTCAACAACCAGGATTGGTTGGGTACAACATGATAAAAGATGTAGGATCGAACGTGGACAAACAGATTCACACCGCGACGATGTGTCAAATGTCAGGTTTTAGACCGATTATGATGCAACAGCTACCATGTAAAACAATCAATGATATCACATATCCACCATTTAGGATCAGCAACGTTCATCCTTTGGCGGGATACAAAAGTTATACTTTAGGGCATGGTGAAAAGCTTTCTCAAAAGATGGAAATGTTCCATTTCCCGATGGAGCATCCATTGAATAGTCGATTGTTGCAACCTGTGCCTTTGTTTTTTTCATAGATTAGTATATACAATGTCAGCTTTCGGAAATGAACTAAATGCAAAAACCTTGACTTATGCCAATACTACGTTTCGCACAACACTAAGAAATGGAACATTGATACAATTAACAAAGGATGATGTACAGAATCAAATTATATTAGGTGATACTACCTCAACTGTTCGGTTGCCGGAATGTCTACCTGCTATCAAAGGTAAAATGTTTACAATTTATAACGGAACAGCCGCAACAGGCGGACCAGTGACTCTTCAAAAGTTTGAGGGTGACAGAATAAATGGAGCTTCAGACACAACTAACGGCGATATTACTTTAGAAAATGGTGACCCCAATGGAGACAAAATAACGAGCGTCACTCTAATTGCATCAGGCGAAAGGACGTTTGAATCAGGTTCAACTACCGTTGTTGACGTTCCAGGAAATTGGTATGTGATTTCAACATCTTATCGGAATACATATTAAAATATAAAAAGTATAGTATATAATGTCAGCTTTCGGTTCAAATTTAATTGTAACAGAAATTAACGGTAAAACATGTGTGCCGACCCCAGGTCCGACTGATACACTAACGTGCGATACAGTTGTGTGCCAAACTATAGGCAGCGTTGAATCACCGCTTGAGACCATGCACATCGGCTCGGACATACGATATTCGAACGATATCAAATTCCTGGATACTCAAGACCCATTAAATGAACGAGAACAAATGTCCTTGTTGACAGATGGGTCGCTAAAGGTACACACTTCAATAAAATTTAACGATTTCGTACTGAACAATCCAGTGTCGAAATCACGATTCTCTGCAGGCCTCGATGACCTCGATGCTTCGTTCGAGATCAAAAGCTTAGACCCAGTAGAACAAACACGAGTTAAGATAGGCGAAACGGGCATCAACGAGGTAACCTGCTTGCAGACAACAATCAATATAGAGCCTTTCGGCAGTGGGGTATTGATAAACGACGGCCCACTCGTATTGAATACGGGTGACATCACGTTGACCGCAGGTAAATATCGTGGAGACGGTTCTTTGCTCCAAAACCTGCCGTCCGGGGCAAATCAGAATTTACAATCGGTCACTGATCAAGGTAGCACGACCAGTGTCGCCGATGTTTCATACACCGGAACGGGTACCATGGTGGGGGGCAGGACGAAACCTAGTGGTTTTTGTACAAAACCTAGTGAAGTGACTCCACGATATCGTCAATCCCGATTCACGATATAGTGGAGTCACTTTTCGGGGTCATCGAATCCTGCCGCCCATCCACGACATTTTGTACAAAAATGACTAGGGGGGTGAGGTCATGTCAGCAAAGTAACGAACTTCGCATACGCGTTGTCAATACTTTTATACTATATAGTATATAGTATATAGTATATATACTACTATATACTACTATATACTACTATATACTATATACTACTATATACTACTATATACTACTATATACTATGAATATAATTATATGGGATAAGTCTACATCGGGGCCGACATTTCATTTAAATCCACATCGGGGTCGACATCTCATTTAAATCCACATCGGGGGCGGAGACGCTTCATTTTTAATCCACATCGAAGAGGCAGACGCTTCATTTAATCACATCGAGAGCGGACACTTCATTTTAATCCACATTGAGGGTGAACATCACCATTTTAATCTACATCAGGTGACATCTCATTTTAATCTACATCGGGGGCCGACATCTCATCTTAATCCGCATCGGGTGTAGACATCTCATTTCAATCCACATCGGGGGTATGCATTACATTCAACGTCAGGATGTAATATAAACGAAAAAAACTATGCAAATCCAACCGGTAGATATGTAAATCATATCGCGATGAAAATATCTACCGGTTGGATTTGCGAAATAATGTTTTTTGGAGCGTCCAGCAGTAAAAACACTGTTTCATTTCGCCATAAAAGACAGTCTTTCATCGTTTGCGGTACCAAAAACCATTATTTCGCAAATCCAACCGGTAAATATGCTCATCGTAATACGAGTTACATATCTACCGGTTGGATTTGCGTAATTGTGTTTCATTTACATTATATCGTCGCGTGTGTCTTCTGTCTACGCATGCTATGAAATGTCAACCCCCGATGTGGATTAAAATGAGATGTCTACACCCGATGTGAAACGTTTAAGCTAGTCAAGCCCCCGATGTGGATTAAAATCAAATGTCGGCCCCCGATGTAGATTAAAAATATCTGCCCGATGTCGGCCCCGATGTGGATTAAAATGAAGTGTCTGCCCGATGTGGATTAAAAATGAAGTGTCTGCCCCGATGTGGATAAATGATATGTCAACCCCCGATGTGGATTTAAATGAAATGTCGGCTCCCGATGTAAACTTATCCCTAATTATATATATTATGTATAATTACGAAATTACGAAATATATACTATACGACATATATATATATATTATGCATATTATGGATATGGATATAGATATGTGTATATATATATATATATATGCTATGAAATATGTGTGTATATGTAATATATATAATCATATATATTACATATATATATTGATATATTTGATATACTATATTGTGGAGTGACTCCACGATATCGTGAAGTGACTCCACTATATCGTGAAGTGACTCCACTATATAATGACGCGACTCCACTATATCGTGAGGTGACTCCACTATATAGTGGAGGGAAGTCGCTATATATGGAGTCATTCCACTATATAGTGGAGTCACTCCACTATGTAGTGGAGTCATTCCACTATATAGTGGAGTCACTCCACTATATAGTGAAACCCACTAGGTTTTGTACAAAAACCACTAGCAAATGTACAGTGTCCCTACCATGGTAGTCAATCAAGAAAAACTGAGTGGAAATAATCTTAGAATTGAGAGTGGCTCTGTATCGAGTGGTAAGGTATCGATAGGAGAACAGTCTCAAGGGTTTACCAATGCCGATCACATTGGAGACCGTTCTATCGCAATCGGCCGCAATGCATTATCTATTAACAATACAACAAGTAATGATACGATTGCAATTGGTTCCGGTTCATGTAATACGAATTGTGGTGACTATGTCGTGTCTATTGGCGACGACTGTGGTCAGGTTAACTGCAAAGATGCAGCAGTGAACATTGGGAAATATGCAGGTGAATATACAGCAGGCGAAAGTTCCATAAACATAGGTGCTTTGGCAGGACAAAACTCTACTCAAAGTGCTGTAAACACCGATAATACAATCGTTTTGAACGCGAGCGGGGTTGAATTGAACGCCGGTGTCGCAAGTAGTTGCTATATCAGACCTATCAGGGCCAGTCCTGATGTGGGTTCAGAAAGTCTACAATTGTATTACGATTCAGCATCAAACGAAGTTAGAAGTGGAGCAGTACTTCAAGGCTCCGTAGGTACGCTCGCACAAGTGGTCGCAAATGGCGATACAGCTTCAAATATTAATCTTAGTGGGGATTTAGATGCAGCTGGCATCATTCTATCCAATTCATTAAATTATGCTTATCCAAGTTCAACCGGCTCACTAACACTAACGGGTGTTCCTTTGACGCTCATCACGAAAGCGTATGCTCATACCACTCTTCCAGCAAACCCGTTGAGATTCACCGGGGATGTATTTACATTTGTTAATAACACCGCCAATACCATTACGGCTTCAACGATTGTCATGTTTGATGATGATGGAATAAACACCGTGAATGGAGTTCAACCTTTTAATAACTCGTATGCTCAAAGTAACCAAAACTGCACACCCATCGGTATATGTATTCAAGACAGTGCTGCATCTCAGAGTTGTTTCGTGTTGATCGGACGCGGTTTCACCACAATCATGTAGAAATGCCGCTGCTACAGATAATACGTATGTGAAGGGCCAACGTGTGAAATGCATAGTAGGTGGGGAAATCAATAGTGCTCAGATCACAGCGGGTGATTCATACATCGGAGCAGCTATGGAATCAAAAGTGGCTAGTGTTGGTGGCGGTGTATTGATTTGGGTTAACCCGGGATTCAATTATTTTACCTGATTAATATAAATGCCTGTAAAGCGAAATGATCCTAATTTACCAAGTTGTGAAACCGTCGTTCAAGATGGGGTCGGTATGAGGATAAAAGGTATTGTAAACGGTAGACTCGCAAACACTCGATGCAAGGTAAGAAATATTGCTAACGCTCAAGGAAACGTAGTTAGATATAATAAACAGAACTTACCAAAAACTAAACAAAAAACAGAACGCCAAGATAAATGGGTGTCAGTATCCTTGGCACTGGACGATGAGCATGTTTCTTTGGTATATGATACGGGTGCCATGATTACACAAATGTCTACCGCCGATGCCAGACGTATAGGAATAATTCATCCAGATGGCACGTCCGATTTTAACAACCAACCAGGTTTGGTTATTGGAGTCGGCGGTGAACAAAATACTACAAGATTTCATGATGTTCCATTAGTCTTAGATGTAACTGAAGAAGTTGCTTGGGGGGCAGTAAATGTCTATAATGATGCACATGGATTATTGGGCATTAATCATATAAAACAATATAAGCGATACCGCGTGAAATTTAAATAGGTATATATGATATATGTCAAGTTTTGGACAAAGTTTAGTTTGTAAGAATTTAACATGTGATACCGTTAATGGTCAAACATACAATCCTGTACAAACTTCAAAATGGACCGAAACAAATAATGTTTTGGAACCGGCAACCGCTGGAGCAAGTGTAAAAATTTCCGGTTTAGAAGTAAATGGAATCGCAAGAGTTAATGGAGAAATGAACAATACTGCAAATGACAAAACTAATATTGATTTATTTGGAACAAAAGTATCAGGTAATTCTTTCATTAATTTGAATACCTCAGACGTTGACATTGACAATGCTAAAACTATATATTTTATAAATTTTCAAAAGAAACCTGATGGTAGTACAACTGAATTTTTTAGAATTAATATGTCGGGTGACATAACAGGTTGCAAGGATATAGAATGTAATAATATTGATTGCAACAAGTTAACAACAAAAACTTTACAATATGAAAATCTTGATATGTCTAATTTTCCTAGAATACAACCTACAGCTGGTCAAGGTACTCGAATATTGACATTCCCTTCAAATACTTTTGGTGTATTGTGTGAATTTGAGTTAGCAGGATCTGAAACCGGTTCTCCAGTAGCTAATTTCAAAATTCAACACGCTGATACAGCTGTGAATGAGAACATTATAGACAACTATATTTTGATTTATGAAGGTTTAGGTTTCTTTACAACAGCACCGCGGAGAGATACATTAGTTGCATCTTCAAATTTAATTGATGAGAATGATTTGGAGCTTAGTATTTCTTCTTTGTATCAAAATTTTAACACCGAGGTTATTAGATTTTTCTTGAAGTTAACTCCTGTTTTTCCAGCCCCGTAATTTCTTCGGAGGGATTTTTTAGAATTGATGATAAGATATCGGAAGAGAAAAACGGTAAATGTATCCCAAACACTAATATATATAATATAATTCAATATGGGCAACAATTGCCGTATAGACTTATAAATCACGCGGAATGTATCCAAAACGGTAATATGTTATATAATATATGATATGGGCAACATTTAACGTTCTACTGATCGATCACGCGGAATGTATCCAAAACAGTAATATATATAATATAATTCAATAATGGCAACATTTACCGTTCTACTGATCGATTGTAGTGTCGGCTTATGCAGATCTGCCATAGATAACCGTAGGTGCTCACTACATGGGAAGCGTTCCGAAATACTGGGAAATCCTGGCAAAATACAGAAGGTACTTAAGGAATACAGTTGTATTTAATAAGGATACTCCCCCTCTACACGCTTCCCATGTAGTATGACTCTGAGTTATCATCTCTTTGTATTAACAAGCTAAGAGGGGAGGAGTTGTGCCAGGGAACAATAGCCATGCCCAGCCATTCGATTGGCATATTGTATTTATGCGTACTGGGGCAGTGAAATGGCATTGGGCTCGGAAGGGGACTCCCGAGCCATTGACTTCGTACTATGGGGAGCGAAAGCCTGGGCTCGATTATAGCTGGCAGCATATTATCGTCCACCCTTCTGGTGCGCTACGCCGCTGGGAGCGTAATAGGGGCGGCGGCTGGTTTCTGGAAGACGCCACTCAAGTGAAGGCGCCGGTAGCGCCATTCTCATTACCGCGCAGCGTTGGGTACTGGAATCCGACGATTGTGATTGACGATGACGAATATCGTGGAATTCCATACACGGGGCGTAATCCTGTACACTCAGCGCCTACGGACAGTGACGATTCGGGTACAGGCGCTGTGTCCTGGAGTAAGGAGAAGTTACCAGATTCTGATGACAATGATGACGTGGGTGTCACTGACGGTAAGGAGAAGCTACCAGGTTCGGATGACAACGATGACGCGGGTGTCACATACAGTAAGCATGACATGGACACTGCCAGTCCGAAATGGGAGCCCGCCTCGCCCGAATATGATGACACCGAGGATGACGTCAGCGAGTTCGATGACTTGGTAGCTGACGATGCCGAAGAACAAGCTGAAGCTCGAAAGTTGAAGAGACTGGGACTGCAATTGATCATGGATGATAAGGGTGAACTTATCTGGGTGCCAAAGGGCACCTCCCCGACCTCACCTGTTCAGCCAGAGGATCAGCCTATCACCGAGCAGAAGTCGGAGGCCATATCTGAGGATGCCCCAGCCTCTGTGGCGGAGACTGTTCAAGTACCACCGAAGAAACCATCTGGGCCAGATACTGGATTGACTTCAATGGGTGAAAATAAGGCTGGGGTGTCCGAAGAGACGAAGAGGCAACCCAGGAAATATCCTGCCTGTTGGACAGCTGAGTACATAGCTCATTTGAAATGCACCCTAAGCAGTGACAGTGATGACGAAGAA
Source organism: Cymbomonas tetramitiformis (assembly GCA_001247695.2). Lineage (NCBI taxonomy): Eukaryota > Viridiplantae > Chlorophyta > Pyramimonadophyceae > Pyramimonadales > Pyramimonadaceae > Cymbomonas > Cymbomonas tetramitiformis. The sequence continues at coordinate 36,613 of LGRX02035616.1, read as the reverse complement.
GTGCTTGACGTGGCTCCTCGTAGGAAGAAGGCAAAGACCAGCAAGGGACAATGAAATCAGCTGTCTTGATTAGGATTGTCCAAATGCAGATTCTCTGATTAGGATTTGTATAGGTGGCAGATGATGATATGCCAGCCGACATGGGACAGATCGATTAGAGATATGAACTGCGCGCCTTGAAAGTATAAGACTTGAATTCTGCCCATTTGGAGGCGGTTCTAACTTGAAGTAACTATTTGGAGGAGCTGTTGCTCAACCTGTTAATTCACTGGTCAATCTTTCCTGCCATAAAGATATTGCAATTGCTTGAATTGTAGCCTTGTTCACAACCCGTCAATAAGAAAGTAGCCAGATTTTTTGATTTCTTCACAATATTTAACACATAACACTCCATATTTAAGATCTCTATATAAATAAGAAATTTGCTAGGCTGACCTAAAATTCCTGTTTTCTTAATATCGAGTGTTTACTGTAATATACACGGTTAATATGGCAATATACAATGCACAACATTGTGTGTCACATGATGTGTGGCAAAAAGTATATGCTTAAATTTTGACAGTGTGTGTTGTTCTGCAGGAAATGTGTATGTCCCTTACAGTACTCTCTCATTGATTTACAACTATTTCATATAGTACACTTAAGACTATTTCCTCCAACCGCGCTCACACCATACGATATGATTATGTCACTACTATTACATATGACTATCGTGTTACTGTACTGTCGAACTGCTGCACGCACAAGGCGCTCCCGCTGTCTATGCGCTCCCGCTGTCTGTGCTCAGTTAACACAAGCTGTGTATGCTATCCAAGACCCGTCCTGGCACTCAAGAAGTTGGCCGTCAGTCAAGTTCCCCACATATGTCTGTGGGGTCAAGGTGTGCTTTGCGATCCTGTCCTCGCGAGGGTAGTAGACCTGAAAATTGAAGCCGTCCTTGTTCGCCGGCAGCTTTTTACGGATGCGCCTCAACTGCCAGCCCACCTGAAACCACTTGAAGAGAATGATATTCTTGACAGACTTCTTGTCCAGAGTGGGCACCTCAAAGATCCTGCGCATGCCCTCCGGCGTTCAACACGCCTGTGGTTCCACTCCCACTGCGGTGTCCTCAAGGGCGTGCTCAGAGTCGCTGTCCAGTGCTTCGTCCCCAGAGTCATCCTCCACGTGCTTCAACCCGAAGAAACTGCTCTGATCACGCAGCTGCTGAACGAGACTCGTCGGATGCTTGACTTTTTCGTGCTGAACGACTGCAGGAGCATGCGTACTTTTCATAGAGCAAAAACTACAGCGAAAAATCTGCTGCTTATTCCCCGGATGCTGTTTGTCGCATTGCGTGGCAGTGTAGCTTGTCCCTGTTTTTGTTGTAATGGAGACCTTGAAACCTAAGTCGAAAAAGTTGACCTGCTTCGTTGGCTTCTGAGTAAGCTGAACTGGGGCGCAGGCAAGTTAGCGACAGTCGTACGAGGAGGCGAACCCTGAACGACAGACTGTGTCTCGGCGGGTATTTCAATAACTGGAGGCGGAGACTCGGGCTCATCTGCATCTTCAGCAACCTCTTTGTGTGCGACGAGGTTAGCAGGAGTTATTATTTGGATTGTCTTGTCGAGCAATACGCGCTTCTGTGCCGTGTACTCTTCCTCATCTAAAATCTCGTCATCATAGAAAGTCTTTAACTCTCGGAGCTCGTGTATTACTTCGGATGAAAGTTGGTAGCGCGAACCATCCTACCCAAGTGCCTTCGCCTTTTCATGCTTAAAGTCAATAGCTGACAGGACATGCTCGTCTGCCAGCGTTTTTAATAGTTTTAGGGACGCTTTTGTACCAGCGTCCATTACTGTATTCGAACCTAATGTAAAGTGTCTACACACGACAGTGATAAAAACAAGAAGGTAGCCGCTAGAAGGCGACAAGTGGCATCCTGCAAAAAACCCCGAATCAAATTAAGAAAGATCGACCGCTAGCGGCAATCCACTCCCACGAATTATCACATCCTAAGGCCATATTTAAGAATATCTGCACCGCTAGATGCGATTGGCGGGGGGCTCATTTTAAGAAGCCTAGCTGTGCCCGGAGGCACAGCGTGAGCCGATATGCCTATGCGTCCGTATATGTGTCATCGGGGGTAATCTGGGATTGGCACGATGACAGTGAAATTGGGCTTGAAATCACGATGAGAATGAATACCAGATGTCCGGGGTATGACAGTATGACACTATGACAGTATGACAGTATGACACTATAGTAGTATGACAGTACTGTGGGGGGTGTCATCGTGGCACTCAGTCAGACCCTCGAAGAATGGTCGGATTCGCATCGGGGTTGAAAAGACAATGAAATCGAATATCAGATATCAAGGTTATGACAGTATGACGGTATGACGCTATGACAGTATGACAGTACAGTAGTATGACAGTACTGTGGGGCAGTCATCGTGTCAGTCTGTTGGCATAACATCTGAATCGAGAATGACGAATCGGAATTAGAAATGAGATCGGATCGGGAATTGAACGTTGAGCCGAAGTGTGACATCGGCTGTCGAGTGGTTGACCCTGCAACCCGAGTGACGAGTGAATAAGTGGAGCACTTGAGAAGTGTTTAGCCTTCAGAACTCGGAACCGAATTATCGTTTGTACCTCAATCTGGCCCTGATCCAGTATATTATAAAAATCCGAATTGTGTACCTTTGCACGTTCACTCAAAAACATATCTCCGAGCATCTGTCGTAGTGCCCACGGGCACATTTGGTATCAGCGTGCTGCGATTTCGCCTGGCAACTTGGCAGAGTGAAGAGGAAGCTACCCAGGAATGATGGTGGTTTCAACTTCAAGGTGTACTATGGGGTCGGCGACCGTGAGGCAAGCCATTGCCTCTCTCAGTAGAGGTATGTAGGTGGCGTTGTGGAAGGCGCAAGTGAAGTAGGGCAGGTGGCTGATGGATCGTGGGTGGCCTTGAGAAGTTTATTAAGTAGAAGAATTATTGTGCACGTGTACAACACGTTTGTCTCTTGTGTTTGACACGCATCATATGGTAATAGAGCTCTCAGTATGTTAACAGAATGCATGCAATTTCGACACAGTCGTATTAAGATACTAGCGCTGAGTAAAATAACTTGATTGAGCAGTGTATTCGTTGTACACTACTGCCAAAGCCAATACGTATGACCTATATCAATCGATGACCTATCCCCAAAGCCCAAACCGATTACAGTAAGTGCCTTGATCAAACCCCTAAATACTGAAGTGCGATATAAGAATAATGTGATAATAGAAATAATAATTAACGGGGTTCGAAATTTAGTTCTTAATCCTAACAAATTTCTTAATCGGGCCATTCGGCTAGCGTGGTGTTTTCTTATTTTGATCATCCTCAATCATGCAGTATATAAGAAACCTAGCGGCCGCAGTATAACGATTTTCTTAAAATTTCGGTGAAAAAATAGCGGCTGTTTTCTTGTAGATACATTTTCTTATAGACCGCGATCTACTGTATACCGCAATGCCACCGCACTTCTCAAGTGCTACCACAATCGGGTTGTGAACCCGATGGCATTGGGTGAACAACAGTATCGGCTGATCGAATAAGCCATGTGATACCCGCATGCTTGTTCAATTCATGCTTGAAGCGAAGACATCGTCTTCTCAGAACACTTCGGTTCTTCAAGACTCATCTTGCTTCGCCATCTCAATGCCAGTACCTGGCCTTTCGATGACAGGTGTCACTCACCTTAAGTGGATGACAGAAATGATGACTGTACATGTCACAGTCGACCGTACTGACGACTGTATGTCATAATAACATATGACATGACACGACATGACATGACATGACATGGTATGACACGTATGACATGTATGATACATATGTCATCGGTCATAACCCTGACATATCTCCCCTCTTAAAAGAGTTGTGACCTCACAATATAGGGTGCATACCTCTGTATATGTCTTTGATGTCTTTGTTGTTGTGCTGTTACCAGTCTTCTTACACCGATGAGGCGTCCCTCAAGGTGTTTTAGGATATTGGGGGGAACTGAGTCCACTTTAAACCCTCACCTTAGGCATTTAGCCCTACAGTTCTTAAGATGTAGCCCCCATGAATTGCGTATCGTATTTCAGAGTGACGATTCAAGGTATCTTCCGAGGTTTACGTTACGGATAGATATTTGCGCTTGCCGATCGACGAAAACCCATTGGGTACATGTTTCCACGGCCTTATATAGTGCACCCAACCCTTCCTCCCCTTCTGAAGCTACTATGGTGAACGACCAGTATGATGATAACGAATAGTTCGTTCATACTGTGCATGCGTGTTCCGCACATGCTTAAAGCAAAGATGGTTCTTGTTTGTACTTCAAGATGTATCTTGCTTGTCATCTTCGAGTTCGACATACAAACTCTCGATGACAGGGTCATTCAAGTCTTTCCTTGAATAATGACAGATGATGTGACATTATCATCTGACGACAGGTACAGTCATGGTCGACCGTACTGACGACTGTCATAATAATATATGACTCGACCGACTGTCATAATAATATATGACACGACCGACTGTCATAATAATATATGACACGACCGACATGACATGACATGACATGGTATGACATGTCTGACAGGTATGACACGTATGACATGTATGACACATATGTCATCGGTCATGACCCTGACAGATCTCCCCTCTTAAAGAGTTGTGACCTCACAACGGGCATACCTTTGTATATGTCTATGATGTCTTTGTTGTTGTTGCTTCTTGCTGGTACCAGTCTTCTTACACCGATTTGAGGCGTCCCTCATGGTGTTTTTAGGTTATTGGGGGAAACTGAGTCCACTTTAGTCCCTCACCTTACAGTTCTTAGGATGTAGCCCCCTTTCTGGAAATCGTATCATATTTCAGAGTGACGTTTCAAGGTTCAATGAATTGCGTTTCGTGATGCAGATTGACGCTGGATTACTGATTGATCCATACGTATCGTGCGGCAGAGTGACGATTCAAAGCATCCGAAGTCTACGTTACGGATTATTTGCGCTAGCCGTCGTTCTTTGCGAACGATGATCCCACGATTTAACGATTTATAATCGCACGATTCTCGGCCTGATATAGTGCACCCAACCCTTCCTCCCCTCCTTAAGCTACTTTGGAGGATCATAGGTGGCAACGGGGAGCCCGGAGTTATCTTACCGAGGACTTGTTTTAATGCAACACGGAGAAGGCCCTGCTTACGAGATATCGGAGGGTCTTTATAAGTCCACTTTAAATCCTCACCCGTCTGCCAAACTCCTTTTTTCGGTCCGGTACGCGCGCTTTGACGAACATCTATCGCGATGAGTGAGAATGGATTCGCCACGTACTAATGTGAAATATTTTTAGTTATGTTTGTCAAGCACAACTTAGGATCACAACTCCGTCTACCTCAGTCGATATCTCCGGTAGCTCGGATGACTGGCCACAGAATCCGATGACGAACCACGGTCTTGGCAAAGGTAGCATTAGCAGTTTTTCACAGATATTGGTACCCGCATATGCGTATCTGTGTAAGGGTATGATTTATACAAGGCTCACTACACCTTAGCAAGGAAGGATCAATTCCTGCTCCTGTCATATCAATTTGATGCAGGGTAAAGAATGTTAGGGATATAACCCTGCAGTTCTCGGGTTGCAGCCCATTGCACCGAAGGCGCATCGCAGTTCTTGGGATGCAGCCCTGATATATATATATGACCGATGGACGAAAACCTCTTGGGTATATGTTTCCACGGCCTGATTATTATTTGGTCGGCAATTTTTGGCAAAAAGTCATTGGCTATCAGCTTTTGACTCAGAAGCCACAATGTTATAGAAGCTGCGACCTATTGTGATCATATGCGGCAGTTATGCCTTTAGCATACGTAGACAATATGATTATGTGGAACTTACAATCCCACTTAAGTTGCATCATGATAAATTTATCCAGGTGTTAACAAATGTTCAGGATTTGATAAGGGGTTGACGCCCCACAAGCCAAAGGTCACTGTCTCATGAGGCTCGCCTCAAGTGTGCGGCTTTGAGGATTAGCGTCCTGGCGAGGCACAGTCATGATGCTTCCTAATCCATAATGGAGCTGGAAATGTGAATGCAAAAGATATCCGAAGACAGGAAGGCTTTTGGTTGGCCAGAGTTGCTGTCTAGATGCTTAACCTCGATGGGGTTGCATTCGGATACAAATTGTGCAACCATGCATGTGACTGATGTATTGGTGTATGACTTTGATGAATTGTCTCTTGTCATGAACCTGGAAGGAATGACGGGCAAATAGCTAGAGTGGCGGATTTACTCACTCGGCTTTGCTGTTATGGAATTCGATGCCTGATGGCACAACTGGCAATCCTTTGCTCAGATGCTTTCCTTAAGACATTGGCAACAACTTGTGTGCCAGCTTTTCTAGATTTGGGGAGAAACCATGGATCAACAATTTATGAATCAAAACACATGTATCAAGGTTGATTCAACGAATCCTTCAACTCTTGAATTTCGACAATCAGCATCTGAGGCTGTTGACGTCAAAGTGATGGTCGTAAGCTTACAATATAGCTTATTCACCTTTGAAAAACCATCGTTCTCCTATGTCAGTGCCCTTCATATAAATGATAGAGCCGGAGAAATATGCATCTATGATTTCCTCATAATGAACTTCATGTGTTAGTAAGTCAAATAAGACTTCATTTGATGTTTCAATCGGCATGATGTACCGTGTCATCAACTTTATGGCTGCTATACACAAATGCTGGAACTTTTGATAAGATTTTTTAATCTTGCAAAATCACAATGATGTAAATCAATTTGTGGCAGCTGTATGAAAATGAATGAATCTATACTCTTCCTCCCCCTCTTAAAAAGAGATGTATCAAACCAATCAGATGGTGATGGAGGATGTTATTCAATCATTATGTTATGTGAAAAATGGTTTGATAGAGAATCAGACTAAGATTACTCATCGAATGCTTTAGAGGTAACAATGTCAATCTGAACATTGATTCTCTGTACGTCATATTGGCAATATGCCTGGCGATTTTGAATGTGGCAAATGCCAGATGATGTCAAATGCAGTTGTTGGGTTGCAGCCCACATACATTTGTCAATTCAGGGTCATTATAGTGTGCCCAACTTAGACAATGTTCTGGAAAATGATTGTCATGATCATTAAAGAAATTAGTGATGGTACCGAAGTTAACTTTGGTATCGAAGCTAATGGAGAGTCAATCAAGAAGTGTCCGTAATGACAACAACTTACTACGAGTTGTATTTTCGTAGTTGATGGATGGCTGACATGTCATTTCATTATGAATAGAACATGGCATTGCCTAGTGATATGTGTATATTCTTCAGCACATGATCACTTATCTCAATGGTGCCCATTTTATTTTTGGGCAAACACTATTCAGAGACTTGTTATGATAAAGAAGTACACTTGAACAAGGATTCTAACTAAAATTCACTAAGTTTTACTAAAAAATCGAGAATGGTCCTAAAGTGTCAAAATGCCTCCTAAAGCTGGGTAATTGGGATTTGGTGTCCTAAACACGCCCCTAAAAGCCCCTAAAAGCCGCGGAGACAGGCGAGAATCTGAGATCGAGAGCCTAAACGCTGGATGCACTTCATTTTTGTCGCAAGGTTATTTTATTTGTCGCACCGTGCGACAAAACTGCAATTATACCGTGCGACATAAATGAGCGTTGCGCTCATTTCTGTCGCACCTGCGACAAACATGAGCGCAACGCTCATTTCTGTCGTGAAAATTCGCAGAAATCCACAAAATTCACAGAAAATTTTCAGATGACCAAATTTGTATGGACAGGAATAGCAAGGATAACAAATTATGAAAAACAAATCGGACAAACGATTATTTTAATTGCATTCAGGGTGTCGTGTTGAACGGAGGAATTAATTCGCGAAAATTCCTTTCAATAAAATCGCCACACAGAAAGAGAATCGGACCCCATCCCCACCCCATAATCGATGACGATGACGATGACACCCGAATGGTGTCATGGCATAATGATGAGGTCAAACACGCTCGAGAGTTTTCCAGTGTCGGCTTTTGCAGAATCGTGACCGTTTTTGCAAAATCTGTCCGTTTTTGCAGTGGTGAGTGTTCAAATGTCATTTGTTAAATATGCAATTTTAAGAATAACACGGAACGTTTCCCCCGCAGTGTGCCCCTGTCGAGCCAAAACAAGATTACTTCTTAAGATCATGTATTAATCTAAGCAAGAATTTCCTATTGAATATTATCACATATTCCTACTAAGTTTATCGATACGCGCATCACGTAGAATGATACCCGCAATCGCAACTATTGGGGGTTTTAGAAACTCAAAATTCCGTTCGCTATACCCGGATGAACGCGCCAGCCTACAGTGAGATGTATGGTTGACTGACGAGTCTGTCCAATTTATTTCGGAAAGATAACACACACCAGGTGCTATTTTTGCAAACAATTCCCTCACGCGATGCGCATGCTCGCTTGCAAGCGAGCGCGCGAATGAGGGAAGAAATCCTAGCGGAAACGTGGACGCAAATGACATCCGCGTTTCCGCCAGAGCTGTCAGTGCAGTGTCAGATGCTCAAAATATGTTGTATATGCATATGAGATATGCGTGATAAAGCCATGCTGTGCATTATGCGTCGCTGCTGCGCGTGAGTCGAGTCAGCGGACTCGACGAATGACAAAATCATCCACCCCCTCTAACGCGCCGCGTCCAGACTCCTAGAATCTGAACGGATCTTGCGCGCGCAAGAAATATGAGGTTCCTAACATACTTTAGAATGCATATGCAAAGTTACGTTGTGTTTGGTAGACGGGATTATTCCAAACACAACGGTCGCTGAAGAGTGACTTACGGGGCGCTCAGTTCAGCGGTCTTAGCAGTATATAATGCAAGCGGATTCTGTTTTCCTCGTATGAAAGTGGTAGTGTTGCGACAAATTCATAATTGGAAATTCCGCATATCTTTGTGGTATAATTGTGAATTGTTAAACTCTCGTTGTCGGCTACGAGCGATCGGTCGAGACAATCCGGGGTAGGACTGCTGATGCTGAGGTCGGTATCCCTCAGATGCTATCGTATCATGATTGGCCGGTAAAGCGCGAGCGCTCGACACAATCCGGGGTAGGACTGCTGACATGGGCAGAAAGTTTTTGGAAAATTTCCAACGGCATAATTTTTGAGGGACAGCTCCTGCGGTGTGGCCTGTTGATGTCACTTTTTTCCAGGAAACCTGTTTCGCTCCTTTAAGGGAAACGAAATGAAAAACAGCATATTTCTGAAAAAGCTGCGAAGCGTCGTTAATATAAACGAATCTTTTTGCGACACGACAAATAAAAAGACCTCGCGACACGAATGAGAGGGTTCCCCTAAACGCTTGTACTCCTTTTTCGATGGCGGTGAGGGGTTCCTCACTCGGTCCGATGATGCCATGGGAGCACCTCCAGGGATTGATAAATTTCTCGAAACCCTTGGGCCAATTTCAGGCACCGTGGAAAGGGACCACGCTTTCCTGAGTAGCAATATGAATGCCTTTCATGTAGATAACATTTCCGAGCTCGCTTCGAGCCCGTATAGGAATCTGCTGAAAGCAGTGACATCCCAGCAACCGGCACCAACAGTCATAGTTATCATGGGCGCGTACGTTTCCCAGTGCGTGCTGCACACCGCCCTTGCGGCGCAGCAACTGGGATACTGCGTAATAATTGTGGAAGACGCGTGCGTGGCATACCCCACACTGAAAAATGTCGCGCCGGACAACCTTGAGCAGGTTGTAGAGGGGCATTGGGATCTCCTTACTCGTTGTGCAGTGGTGTTAAATGTTGAGGATTTCATTAGCGGCATTCAGTAGCAATTTTTACACACGCCTTGCGATAGCATACGTACATCACTGTAGACATTTTATTAGTAAATTGTACCGCTGTCTCCACTTGGACAATAGTAAATTGTCTGATTACGTCCTGCTGAATGCTGTCGCTCTGATTAATACAGGCGCGGCAATCATGGCATGACCAGTGGAATTCACCCTCACTTCCTACCCTCACTTGTCCACCATCTCATGTTGCAAATGACAAACCACATTACACAGGAGACCGAGGCCACCATCTCCTATTTCATATTCTTTTGGAGTGGATGAAGAAGCACTGGCTTTGCAGGACAAAGCCAGAAGTGCTGTTCATTAGGGATTGGGTAGAGGAAAGGATAATGTGGGCAGTTGGTGAGAAGGTTCTTGTTTCGTGTGAATATGGTATTGTTCAAGTGCCATATGATATTGCACAGCTGAGTGGGACTCCCGTACATATTCCCGAAGGCGAGCCGGAAGTTGAGCATCAGATGTGTATCAGTCCCAGATGGCATTCCTCATTGTGGCTCGTGAATGAAGAGTATTTGAAAGAGCCACATTATTGGTTAACTGATCAGCATCATGCGTGTTACTTTCGTTACCGGTGGAATTTGCACAAGGCAGTTATGCATAGATACATTGCAGACCTATTGTCAGGGATGGAACCAATTTAAATGTACTGCAAAGATGAGTAATTGGCAACTAGCATGTATAGAGTAAGGTGGAAGGAAATTGTAATATTACTACAATCTAATAATAGTATATTGTATATAATATATATATTATTAGATATGTATATATGATTGTAATATTAGATTGTAATATTACATATATGATATTACAATAGTTGATTGTAATCTTGCAATAATAATACAATCTAATAAAATTGCTGCTGTAGCAATACTAATGTTGCTGAGCAATATTACAATGTTGTAAACCGCACCACATGTCCTGATTTTTACGTGGAACTTCGTCGTGAAGTTAGAATTCACGTCCGGTCAACCGTCGTTCCGGAAAACGCACCTCTACAAAAACTGTGGCCAAAGGCATGGCCTACCCAAGGGAATACGCAACTGAAAGATGAGTAATTGACAACTAGGATGTATAGAGTAAGTTGGCAGCAAATTTTAATATTACTACAATCTAATAATAGTAGATTGTATATATATTATATATATTATTAGATATGTATATATGATATATATTATTATAAATATATATCTATATATCATCCAGATTGTAATAGTAGATTGTAATATTACAATATTAGATTGTAATATTAGATTGTAATATTACAATATTAGATTGTAATATTACAATATTAGATTGTAATATTAGAATATTAGATTGTAATATTACAATATGATATTACAATATTAGATTGTAATCTTGCAATAATAATACAATCTAATAATATTGCTGCTGTAGTAATAATAATGTTGCTGAGCAATATTACAATGTTGTAAAACGTACCACAGTTCTTCGCAAGGAAAGCGCCTGTTGAATTTCCGGGTAGCATGGTAATAATTGTTGCAACATTACAACCTAATATTGTAATATTATTGCAATATTGCAATCTAAAATTGAAATATCATATTGTAATATTACAATCTACTATTACAATGTAGATGATATATATATTATCATATCATATCATGTATACATATCTAAATCTAGATAATATATAAATAATATGTAGATAAGATCTGTATCATATATGCATATCTAATATTACAATATAATAATGTAATTTTATTAGATTACCTATAAGATTATAGGTAATCTAACAATATCACCTGTAGTAATATAGGTAATCTAATAATATTAACTATTATTAGACATGTAATAGTAACACCAATCTAATACATGTGATAATTAGAATAAAAAACCACCACAACAAATAAATGTGGGTTGGGCGTGGGGCGTGGACCTCGCAGGGTACAATGGCACCACACAATCCGCCTTGGTCAGGGACAATGCCTACTACGCGGCATGTTCATTTCGCGTCAAGCCAGAGGCCAGGAACAAGCGAAGGGGAGGTGCAAACGGCAGAGGTGCTTCGACCTCCAGCAAATCAAGCACCGATCCCCGTAAGACTCGCCGGCTCCCTTGTTACCCTTGTACAACGCATTTACTAAAGCCTTGCTTTAAGCCTACCAAGCATTTTCGTGGTGGCATGACTGGACGGGTCATCCTCGGTTTGCACGGATCATGGATCTTGCAGGAGGAGCACCAGGGCGGTGACGAACCCGCGGCGTCAAGTTTCCTGCCGGAGGACGGTGCCGAACCCGCTAAACCACGAGGCACGTTCTTTTAGTGGCCCTGTGATCCCGTCAGTCAGCATCAAGTGCAGATGTGTATAAAGGGTACAAGAATGCATCAAATAATTGTACGCAAACTCCAGCAAATCATTACACACCCTACCGACCGCACCGAACAACATCGTATGGCATCGGTGCAGTTCGTGGTGTAGACGGTGGCCCGCGCTCTGCGATCCCGTAACGGAGTGCCAAATGCCCTGAGACACACCGGTGGTCGAATCAGGAGCGCCACGCAAGGGAAAAGGTTGTTTTTGGATTAACTTTTTGACCTTTTTGGATTAAGTTTCTTTCTCGGTTAGATTTGGATTAAATTTCTAAGTGACACCATCGAATGAACTTGAACGCAGCAGCGGCACTGAACCGTCATCGTCATTTCGCCGGATCCGAGGTGCCACCGCTCCGAGGTGCACATGGTAAAACTGCGAACGGACGGTCAAAGGCGAAGGGAAAGGCAAACGGTTCAAGATTTAGCGGCAGTAGGAATAGTTTTCAGAAGCATATGAAAAGTATTCTAGTGCTTCTGAAAACTATTCCTACTTCTTCTATATCCTAAATCCTTTGCCTTGCCTTTTACTGCTGCACGCGACCGGCAAGCATCTTTGAAACTTCCGAGTTTCAAAGATGCGTTTTGTATATTAGGTGCACCCTAAAATTACAAAACAGCCGAGCGCTTCCCGTTTGTGCGGGATATTCACATGTATTCCATGGAATATTTCATATGAAATATACACTTGAGCACGAAGGCATCGGCCACGCATCTTTGAAACTAACGAGTTTCAAAGATGCGTTTTTTGTCATTTGGGTGCGCATACCCAAATAACAAATCAGCCGAGCGCTTCCCGTTGGCGTGGGGTATCCAACGCTTGAATGTTGAATATTCATTATAATATGAGTTAGCATACGAGGTTGCAAAGGCATCGGGACAGAATCTACGAAACTGTCCTATGCCTTTGCCTTTGGGTTTGGGTTCGAACGTACCCAAACCCAAAGATGGCAAACAGCCGAGGGCTTCCCGTGCTTCCTAGCGCACGAAACTTGGCACAAATACTGCCAAGATACATATCTTTAAGTTACCTGAAGCTCAAGGCTTCAAGCTACTTGTGCGCGAAACGCGCAATTTATTTCTAAGGCAGATGTTTTGGGTTTGGGTTCGAACGTGACACCCAAACCCAAAGATGGCAAACAGCCGAGGGCTTCCCGTGCGTCCTAGAGCACGGAACTTGGCAAAAATACCGCCAAGATACATATCTTTAAGTTACCTGAAGCTCAAGGCTTCAAGCTACTTGTGCGCGAAACGCGCAATTTGTTTCTAAGGCAGATGTTTTGGGTTTGGGTTCGAACCCAAACCCAAAGATGGCAAACAGCCGAGGGCTTCCCGTGCGTCCTAGCGCACGAAACTTGGCATAAATACTGCCAAGGAATATATCCTTATGTTACCTGAAGCTCAAGGCTTCAAGTTACTTGTGCGCCCAACGCGCAATTTATTTCTAAGGCAGATGTTTTGGGTTTGGGTTTGGGTTCGAACACAAACCCAAACCCAGAGATGCCAAACAGCCGAGGGTTTCCCCTGCGTGTGCATGTGTGTTAAATCATATGAAATATTCCATGGAATACACGTGAATATCCCGCACAAACGGGAAGCGCTCGGCTGTTTTGTAATTTTAGGGTGCACCCAAAATACAAAACGCATCTTTGAAACTCGGAAGTTTCAAAGATGCTTGCCGGTCGCGTGCAGCAGTAAAAGGCAAGGCAAAGGGTTTAGGATATAGAAGAAGTAGGAATAGTTTTCAGAAGCACTAGAATACTTTTCATATGCTTCTGAAAACTATTCCTACTGCCGCTAAATCTTAAACCCTTTGCCTTTCCCTTTGCCTTTGACCTCCCGTTCGCAGTTTTACGATGTGCACCTCGGACCTGTCTCAGGTCTGATGATATCTCGATCGCGCGGAATCAGTTCCCACTTCGTGCCCAATATCGATCCTGGCGGATGATGGCGGAATGTGATCGTGTCATTCGATGGTGTCACTTAGAAAGTTAATCCAAATCTAACCGGATGAGAAAGTTAATCCAAAAAGGTCAAAATTTTAATCCGGAATAAACCCCGAGCCGCCACGCAACCGACAGGCAGCTGGCCCACATCTGAACGTGGAGACTTTCATAAGGAAGATCCCTGTGGCATTCGACCTGGAGGCTCGGCAGATCGTGGATAAGCCCACGAGTGCATATTGGGCAAACGTCCCCGAGGCCCAGGAGCGATTCGATCTGTGTGTGAAGCTGTTTACCCAGGCGTATCCTACACTGGAAAAAGACGCCGCAACCCGTAAGGTACAACGACGGCTGGTCAACCGACGTTTTCTGGGACCGAGGGGCACGACAGTAGAACAGCGCCGACAGACTGACTTGAACGCGGTGACGGAATTCAACAACCAAGTCCGAGACAAACGCCCAGACTTGGTGATAGCCCTGGCGGCACCCACTCATGGTGCCTTGGCCGGGGCCATAGATCCCCTATCGCCAACATCCGTTGCTGTTGAGCGGGTGGTTAATGCCGGGAGGTGGCCTACAAATATAAACATGGAGCCTCGACGGAGCCCACGAGTGCACGCCGCTGTTGATGCAGCAGCACCACTGGTTGCCAGTACACCTCCACGGATTAGTCCACTAGTGCACGCCGCTGTTCCTGCAGCAGCACCACTGGTTGCCAGTACACCTCCACGGCGGACTAGTCCACTAGTGCACGCCGCTGTTCCTGCAGCAGCACCACTGGTTGCCAGTACACCTCCACGGCGGACTAGTCCACTAGTGCACGCCGCTGTTCCTGCAGCAGCACCACTGGTTGCCAGTACACCTCCACTGCGGACTAGTCCACGAGTGCACGCCGCTGTTCCTGCAGCAGCACCACTGGTTGCCAATATACCTCCACGGACAAGCCCACGAGTTCGCGACGCCGTTCCTGCAGCCGTACCACTGGTTGCCAATACACCTCCACGGACTAGTCCACGAGTTCGCGACGCCGTTCTTGCTCCAGGAGCACCACTGGCTGCAACCAGCGTGCCTCGACGGAGCCCACGAGGTGACGGAGCGGAGCGGAACCAGTATGAGGAGCAGAGGAAGAAAACGATGGCTAGGACGTAGTCTACCCGTTTGCGACTCGCGCATGTGTACGTGAACAAACACGCGTTAGTTGCCATGTTCTCGTGTTAGTTTGCGCAATCATGGGAGATGATACTAAATGGGCATGGGGGTTTTTGCACTACTGTCAGGCAACAAACGCAAGTTGAGCGCTGCGTTTGGTTGCGCACCAACCGTATACGAAGACTTGCAGCGGGAGAAGCAAAAGCTGCTCCCGCAAGTACAGCAGCTGGGTGTACCGGCACTGATCGAACACGTGCAGCACGTAGCGAGGGTCACACAGAGAAATGTTTGCATGAGGGCGAAGGCCGTCTTCGAGAATGTACACAATCATGCCTGGTTTTGAACTTCTCAGTACGCAACACGGGACGCAGACGACGGGGTGGCGGGGGGAGGTCGTTACACGCGGTCCCCGGCAAAAGGAGAAGAACCCCCTGGTGATATGGGCACTATTTGAAGCCGAGTTGCTACGCCTAATGCACGGGTTTGAGGTGTACGACAGTTTCCTGGAGAGAACTTACAAACTTAAAGTATACTGGAATATCCTAGTTCACTAGATATCAGAAACTCCCGAACTGTGTGGATAAAACTCATCAGATAAAATAAACCCTAAGCTAGATATACCCGGAACGGTCTCGGACGGTTTCGGAGTCTAGCCTACCTGTGACACAGCGTGTGTCACAGCACGAACCTATAGATCAGTCAGCAGTCCAGTGTTGGTCCTAGGAGTCTGTCATAGGGGCCTGACCGGGACTCCCAGTCAGGGCTGCCTATACAGATTTCAGCACACCACCCCAGCACTGTGGGTGGTGACTGTCTAGGAGAGTCAGATAATGTAAGATAAGTTAGGGCAGGAGCCAGGTTGACAGACCTAACTGCTAATCCAACTGTGCAATTCTGAAACACAAATTGGAAACCCTCTAGCTAGCACAGGTGCAGAAACCTACGGGCATTGTGCACCCGCTAAACAACTGAAAGGCACCGAGCTAGCAAGCCAGAATGTAACTTGTAGATGTCAAAAGCAAAAGCATAAACCATAAAAGTCGTTGAAGTCACCGGAGTTCCGCACACCACCATGTTGGTGTGCATCCAGAGTGAACAAGAAGTCAATCGATAGCACCAAAGTAGCCAGTGGTGGCCTCACGGAAGTCCATGCCGTAGTAAGATGTGAAAAAGCCAGCACCGTAGTAGTGCTCCACATCAAGAGGACCGGCCTCATGCAAAGCCATACCGTAGTAGTGAGCCATGTCAAAGCCCAAATCTGCCTGAGCAAGGTCCTGAAGGAGGTCAGGGGGCTCAGGCGGCTCAAGCGGTGGCACATTGTCAGCCACAAAGAAACCCTGAGCCGGGATCACCGATTCAACAAATTCATTCGTGGAGAAAATTGACGGAGTCTCCCAATCGAGATCACCACCAGGCGAAGGCAATCCCGCAGCCGACCGAGCATCGGGCACAGCTGCCACCCCCATGATCGAGATGCAAAGAACGAGGGAAAGGAGGAAAGGAATTCCCCACGGCCCAACCGTGGCAGGAAAGCCCCAGGGCGGCTTCCCACAACCGTAGGTCCTCTGGCCGTCCACGGGCGGCCCGGAAGCATGATTGGCCGACGGAGGCGGACCCCGCGGCTTCAGCCGGAAGCTGCCGTCGGCAAAGTCCTCGTAGTCGTCGGTGTCGTAGCCGGTGAGGTCAACCGGCGCGACGGCGGCGTGGTTGACCGTCTGAACGAACCCAGGGAACTCACCGTCCGTCGTGGCAGTCACCCGCGCCGATTGAAGCGGCACAGGCTCCACATCCTCCTCCTGCGAGACAGGTATAGCAGGGGCCGGCACGGCGGATGCCAATGCCGCCGCACCACCTGCCGGAACCTGCCCCTCCGGCATGCTCCCCGCTGCTGCGGGGCCGCACACCAGAGCTGATGCATGCGGCTCGAGAACCGTACGTGGTGGGAAGGATGCGTGGGTGTAGTGCACCTTGCAGTTTGCCGCGGCGAGATCGTCCAGCCGCTGATGAATGTCGCCACCCGCGGGCTCGTCAGCAGGCTGCTGCGGCTCTACCGTGAAGCCGTAGGCGGACACATCGATCCCGCCCACCGCACCGGCACAGAGTACTGCAGGCGGCCCGTACGTAGATGCCGCAGTGGCAAAAGCCTCGGCTCCATCATCCGCCGCCTGCTGGAACAGGGCACACATGGCCAACGCACGCATCCCCTCCGCGTCCTCCTCGTCGACGGGAATGCAGAATGCCGCGGCCGAGTGCGGGGGATGCTGACGCCCGCCCACTACATGGGAAGCGTGTAGAGGGGGAGTATCCTTATTAAATACAACTGTATTCCTTAAGTACCTTCTGTATTTTGCCAGGATTTACCAGTATTTCGGAACGCTTCCCATGTAGTGGCACCTACGGTTATCTATGGCAGATCTGCATAAGCCGACACCGTGATCCTTGTTATTACCGCCGTACCTGCATCCCATGCCCGCCTTGCATTGCTCGCTTCCCAGCTCGCAAACATATGTCATTGTGTGATTGTGTGTTGTCATAAACTGAGAATCAATGTTATAGTAAATGTAAGTTTCACTTTGTGACAACTGTGAACTTATGTGAACTTATGTAGATTTCTGGAATTTTGCGATTTTACCCTGGTTTGTGAACTTATGTACATTTCTGGAAAATTTAAAAGGAACAATCTTTGATTGTTCTCGGTACGATCTTGAAACACGGCTTGTCATTAACTGAGAATCATCATTATAGTAAATACAAGTTTCTGTTTGTGACACAGGCACACATCTGGAAATTTTGCGATCTGGAAATTCCTCACCGTGTGATCTGGAAATATAGTTTGTCATAATTAGAGAAGTAGTATTATAGTAAATCTAAGTTTCTATTTATGACAACTATGAATTTGTGTACTGTGATTTTCCCTCACAGTGCGATTTGAGCCAGATCTGTGATCGCTGTGATCGGAGCTGATCGGAGCTTATGAGATTACGGGTTGCCATGCTTGTCATTATTAGAAATTGATCTATATAGTAAATCTAAGTTTCACTTTCTGACACGCAACGGGCTGCAGTGTGATTTATTGAAAAAGTGAGGCAATGGTTACCTAAAATATCGGGCGTTTCATGCTTTTTTTGCGATCGCAATCCTTGTCATAAACTGAGAATGGTGTATATAGTAATTTTAAGTTTCTCTTTATGACAAAACTTGATTCCTTTTTCTCTTCCGATATCTTATATTTTTATTATACTTTCATTTTTATAACATTATCAGCTGTTGTATCACGATATAGCACACCCGGAGGTAAAGTCGGTGCATCGATTTCTGTAGGGAATACTTGTAGACCACCGACATTATCATCTACTCTAATAAGACTTTTGTTTTGAGTTGTTGTAAAAGTATCTTGCAGCAAAATTAGATAACTTAAACCTGGCAAACCGTTCGCATCTGTATTGAAAAAATAATTTGCACCAATGCCACCGTTCAAGGAGGCTGAATATACAATAATATTATTAGTTGTTTTATTATTATTATTACTTGTTACTTCTTGTAATGTCGGTGTCGTTTGAGCTGTATTTAAATCAATCGCTTTGATAACATTGTTGTCCCATACCAATATTTCTTGATTTGGAACAGATGGTATTGTTGTCGGTTTGGTCATTACTTCCAATGCCGTTTCAGCTTGAATAGTAGTTGCTGCTATGTTACGAGCTCCATTAATATCACCCGACATGTTAATTCTGAAAAACCTATTTGTAGCTGCATCAGGTTTCCTTTGAAAATTTATAAAATATATAGTTTCAGCATCTGGTATGTTTACACCAGCGGTATTTAAACTAATAAAAGCATTACCTGATGTTTTATTTCCAAATAAATCAATATTTGTGGTATTATTTGGTGCGGTGTTGTTTATCTCACCATTTACCCGTAAATTATTTTGAACTATTACATTTCCATTTGTTCTTTCAATGTCATTTGTCGTACCTGACACATTTGACCATTTGCTCGATCCACCGTCTGGGGGATTGCCATTAATCGTATCACATGTTAAATTCTTACAAACTAAACTTTGTCCAAAACTTGACATATATCATATGTACCTATTTAAATTTCACGCGGTATCGTTTAAAGTGTTTTATATGTGAAATACCTAACAATCCTATAGCGTTAGGATAAACCAATACCGAGCCTTCTGTGACTTCACCGGTCGCTGGTAATATTAAAGGAACGTCGGAATATTGTGTTGTGGCAACCGAACCGCCTATACCGGTAGCACGTTGTGGTTGATTATGATAATCGGACGTACCGTCTGGTTTAATTATTCCTATAAGTCTGGCATCTGCTGTGCTCATTTGAGTGGACGTTGCCCCTGTATCATATATTAAAATGGCGTTTGCACCGGTCCCACCCTCTAATGATACGTTCACCCTAGATTGACGTTGATTTGTTTTTGCTTTTGTTTTTGGTAAGTTCTGTTTACTATATCTAACTACGTTTCCTTGGGCGTCAGCAATATTTCTTACCTTACATCGAGTGTTTGCGAGTCTTCCATTTATAATTCCTTTAATTCTCATACCGACACCATCTTGAACGACGGTTTCACAACTTGGTAAATTAGGATTATTTCGCTTTACAGGCATTTACAATATATTTACAATTTAAATGACGGTTGTAAATAACATATAACTGCATTTGGCGATGCATGAGTTACGGTTTCCATACAGCACCCGATTACACCATTAGTCGCCGCAACTGCCGAAGAATTGACAACACCATTTGCTTGAAGTCCTAAAAGCTGACCCTTGGTGTACGATCCATCAATACAGTTAACAGAACAGAAACCGCTAATTAGTACAAAACAAGAATTGCCTGCAAGACTATCTTGGACACATACACCAATGACGGCCGCACATTGGTATTAGTAGTGGTGTTGATAGCGGCATATGGCTTGACACCATTAATGTTAGTGCTTACATCGTCAAAAGAAAGAACAGTTCCTGATGTTATTGTAGAAGCTGTTGTGTTTACCATCGTATACACTTGGCCTGTGAATGTGTTTGGTGATGTAGTCTTCCTATAAGCACTTGTGAGTTGGGTTAATGGAATACCATCAGTCGTTATCGAAGATGTGTTTGGTGTTGTGTAAGCCCAATCAATACTGTTCGTGATTCTTATGGCCGCCGTATCCAAATCTGAAGTGAGGTTGATCGTACCACCGGTATTTCCGACAGCAAGGACCTGTGATAAACTTGGAACACCGCCGCCACCAGAAACAGGACCATATCGGACCTCATTGGATGCTGTGTCATAATGCAACATTTGTGACTCGCTTGCTGGGTCGGGAGACAATCTTATAGGCCTGATATAACAACTACTTGCGACACCGGCATTCAGTTCAACCCCGCTCGCGTTTAAAACGATTGTGTTATCGGTGTTTACGGCACTCTGAGCAGAATTTTGTCCAGCCAACGCACCAATGTTCACACTTGACTCGCCGGCTGTGAATTCACCTGCATATTTTCCAATGTTCACTGCTGCATCTTTGCAGTTAACCTGACCACAGTCGTCGCCAATAGACACGACATAGTCACCACAATTAGTATTACACGAACCGGAACCAATTGCAATCGTATCATTACTTGTTGTATTGTTAATAGATAATGCATTGCGGCCGATTGCGATGGAACGGTCTCCAATGTGGTCGGCATTGGTAAATCCTTGAGTCTGCTCACCGATGCTAACTTTCCCAAATCCACCAGAGCCACTTTCAATTCTAAGATTATTCCCACTAAGTTTCTCTTGATTGACAATCATGGTACCTGTACCTGTATATGAAACATCGGCGACACTGCTTGCAGCCCCTCGGGTGGTCACATCTTGAAGTGTAGATGTATCAGGTTGTGCCGGTAAGTTTGTCAATCCTGAACCATCACCGACAAATGCAGAAGCACTAATACTATTTGTGGTCGTGCTACCTTGGTCAGTGACCGATTGTAGATTCTGATTTGCACCAGAAGGTAAGTTTGTTAAAAGGCTTCCATC
Organism: Cymbomonas tetramitiformis; assembly: GCA_001247695.2. Classification (NCBI taxonomy): domain Eukaryota; kingdom Viridiplantae; phylum Chlorophyta; class Pyramimonadophyceae; order Pyramimonadales; family Pyramimonadaceae; genus Cymbomonas; species Cymbomonas tetramitiformis. The sequence continues at coordinate 15,261 of LGRX02035616.1, read as the reverse complement.
TCCGCGATATTTGCCTGCAGTCAATGTGATATCACCGCTGTTGAGCACGAGTGGACCGTCGTTGATTAATAGACCACTGCCTAATGGCTCTATATTGATTGTCGTTTGCATACATGTAATTTCATTAATACCGGTTTCCCCAATTGAGACTCGTGTTTGTTCAACAGGGTCTAAGCTTTTAATCTCGAAAGAAGCATCGAGGTCATCGAGACCTGCTGAAAATCGTGATTTGGAAACCGGGTTGTTCAACACGAAATCGTTGAATTTGATTGATGTGTGTACTTTTAGCGACCCATCTGTCAACAAGGACATTTGTTCTCGTTCATTCAATGGGTCTTGAGTATCTATAAATTTGATATCGTTCTGGTAGCGTATGTCCGAGCCGATGTGCATGGTCTCAAGCGGTGATTCAACGCTGCCTATAGTTTGACACACCACTGTATCGCACGTTAGTGTATCGGTTGGACCCGTGCCATTTACAAATGGTTTACCGTTGATTTCTTTCACTATTAAATTTGAACCGAAAGCTGACATTATATATTATACTTTTTATATTTTATCCTGTATTCCGATAAGATGTTGAAATCACATACCAATTTCCTGGAAGTTCAACAATGGTAGTTGAACCTGATTGATACGTCCTTTCGCCTGATGCAATTAGAGTGACGCTCGTTATACTGTCGCCATTGTTTACACCATTTTCTAAAGTAATATCGCCGTCAATTGTGTCTGAATATCCATTTATTCTGTCACCTGCAAACTTTTGAAGAGTCACTATTCCGCCCGTTTTGGCTGTTCCGTTATAAATTGTAAACATTTTACCTTTGATAGCAGGTAGACATTCCGGCAACCGAACAATTGAGGCAGTATTACCTAATATAATTTGATTCTGTACGTCATCCTCTGTTAATTCTATATCTGTTCCATTTCTTAATGTTGTGCGAAACGTAGTATTGGCATAAGTCAAGGTTTTTGCATTTAGTTCATTTCCGAAAGCTGACATTGTATATACTAATCTATGAAAAAAACAAAGGTACAGGTTGCAACAATCGACTATTCAATGGATGCTCCATCGGAAAATGGAACATTTCCATCTTTTGAGAAAGCTTTTCACCATGCCCCAAAGTATAACTTTTGTATCCCGCCAAAGGATGAACGTTGCTTATCCTGAATGGTGGATATGTGATGTCATTGATTGTTTTACACGGGAGTTGTTGCATCATAACTGGTCTAAAACCTGACATTTGAAACATCGTCGCGGTGTGAATCTGTTTGTCCACGTTCGGTCCTACATCTTTTATCATGTTGTACCCAACCAATCCTGGTTGTTGAGCCATGTTTGTATACTATTAACCGCTTTTTAAAATACCGTTTCGATCACACGGTTTTGACCGATACGAAGAACTGCGGTCGTTTCGCAAATAATCATTACCTCGTTACTGCCTGTCAGATTTACCCTTTGTAAATCGTCAACTGGTTGTGCTACATGAGTTTGAAAATAGAAGGAACTATTCAAACCCCGAGAATCCAATCCTGTTAGGCTTCTGACGCCCATTTCTGAGGGAAGATTTAAACGTACCATAGGAATGAACTGATTGTTGAGCCAATCTTCATAACTGTTAATCTTACAACCCGATAGCGTACCATAGTTGTCAGCTTTACCGATACAGAGCAGATTGAACGCTGCAAGAGGATCGACTCGATAGTTAGGAACGAACAGGTTATTCAAGTTAAATTGTAGAGCACCTAAATGACCAGCTGAAAATCTAAAGTAAGACGGGAGGTAAGATGTACCACAGGTGTTTTTCAATTTGATAAGTCCTAAAGGTTTATCCCGATAATCCCCTGGGCGTTGAACAGCATATATGTTATCAATACACTGTGAACTCAAAGAGAACCTTGTTGATTTGTCCATCGTAGAGGCCCCTTCAAAAAATGAAAAATAGTTCTTATACGGAATTTCCAAAAAACCGTCACGCAATTTTGATTCCACGGCGGCATCGTAGACACCTGAACTGAAAGTGATTGTTTCTACGGTAAAGTAAAGGTCGTCTAATAAAAAGTCCCCTTGTGAGATTAAAGTCTGTTGGGCTTTTTCCGTGAGATCGACTTCAGGTGGACTACCTTGGACAAACGCTCCTAACACCTCAGGCCCGTGCATGTATAGCCTTATTTGGATCGGGCTAATTAAGCTGGTATCAATGTATGAAGGTTCTGCTTCTCCTAATATGCTGAGCCAGGTATTCAAGATGTATGGACGTGGTGTGGCATAGAAATTGTCAGCAACATTGATTTCTTGATTTTTGAGAACACGTTGATAAGTCATTTCTTTACTGAGTGTTGTTTTGATAGTGTCGAGAACGGTTGCTACCGTGCTGTAACTTTGAAAACCAGTGGTCAATTGCTGCCCTCCTGCGAACACCTCACACCTAGAGATGAGCTTTTCCAACCCGTTGGGAAGCGTAACAATTAAATCTTTATTTCCATTGTCCGTATATGGTATAGGAGTTTTGCACGAACCTTTGCAATGCATACTGAGACTTTTCATATTAACGATGGAATTGACAGGCAGATTCAAAGTTATAGTTGAATACCTCGATGCTTTAGTAAGATTAGTGGTTTCCAATCTGAAGTAATTGGTGGAATACGAGTTCATTTTCGATAAGCCGTAGGCCAATGACATGGGGAGGCTCATTTTTGTATATATATTATAAAGATTATAAAATATCTGAGAGACCAGCAGGTGCCAATTCTTCGACCTTAATGCTTAATGAATAGTTAATACTGCCGTCTGATGCTTGGGTCGGAGAGGCCAATGTGATCAGTCTTGCTTTAGAATCTGTAAGTGTGATTCTAAATGAAGTAAATTGAGACCCAGACACTTCAATAACAAAGTTGTCGTTTGGATCTATGTATCTTATGAAATCTGTCGTCGTGTCACTAGGCAATAGTATTTTCGCCCAGATATCAGAACTGATCATTTCGTTATTGTTTGTAAAAGTAGAAAGATTGGTTGATTCAATATTGTGTGTTGGTAACGATGTGACCCTAAGGTACAAGGCGTCGTTGGTTTGAATGTTGCAAGGGTATATCGATTCACATAAGCTGTACTCTACAACATAACTTGTTTGAAACAAGTCTAAGAGCTCAGACACTGTACTCATACCTGCCGTACTGCGGTTAACACGGCCACCGAGTACTTGGTCGGAATCGTTGTATTTGCCTGCTCTGGAAACCGAGGTATTTAAGGCGGTGTCTAAAGGAGACCCAAGTATAGCTTGAAAATCGCCGCTGACACTAAAAGCTACAAACTTTACATCGGGCTGTGGTGGTCTTAATTCTATACGAAATTTGTTCTCATAATTTAAGGCCCCGCCGTTGTCCTTGTCATAAGTGATAGTAACTGTGTCTATCGTGCCACCGATGGCAGTTTTTATTGCGGCGGCCAGTTTAGATGTGAATTGATCCAGCTCTGTATAATTTGCATAAGGTATTTTCACTTCCGTTAAAGTATTATTTGCCGTATCACCCACATAGAAGATGCCATTGGTCTCGTTGATACTATACCATGTCTTTGCACAAGAGAAAGTATTCAAAGTTAATCTCAGTTTGGTTTGTGCTCGGTAACTTATCAGCTGAGTGGGTATGTTCATTTGCAAAACACGTGCGTCTCCATTGCTATTGTCTTCGGAAGACAAGAATAGCGTTCTTGTGCTAATTACGCTCATCTATATTAATATAACAATTATCTTTTATAGAATCAACAGTATCCCGCTCTAAAGGAATTGGTTCTTCAATGTTTCCAGTACAAAGGTCATCGTAAAATTCTGGACGTTTGATATAATCATCTACAAGCAATTCTACATGAGCTTCTTTAATATCGGGGTATTGAAGTTTGGCTAAGCGTATCAATTCTTGACGGTCCATTGTAATATATAGAGAATAAATTTGAAAGTTTGAATTTGTCACGATTAGAGATTGATGTATATAGTAAATTAGAATCTCACTTTATGACAAATCGTTAAACAAGCGATTGTCGTTCAAACAATTCCCTATCTTGATCAGCACGACCCGTGACTTGACGTATCATTTCTGTGATTGGATCATAGATCGGCACTTCACTTAATGGTGTTTGTTCTATAGGACTCAATCCTAATTTTTCACGTATGTAATTCTTCTCGCCCAAGCTTTCTTTAACACCCATTACATTCATTAAATCTGTGAAGTTTACATTTGGAGTTTCTGATAACAAGATTGGTTCTAATAAACCTTGAGTGGTCCTAAAGATACGTTCGTCGTTGGTGTCAGTCGGTGTGTAATATCCAAGGTACCCTCCCACCGCCGAACCTGTCATGGCGTTGGCGAAGCCGTAACGAGACCTTGCTGTACTGACTCGCGTAGACTCCGGTGTATCTGAGTACATTTGTTCCACGCTATGCAATTTTGTCAAATTGTTTTCCGTACCTACCTTTGGATTGACATGTACGATATCATAATTGCTCTTGGGATGTGGCTTCAATCGTGCCGGCAAGGATATCAGATCACCTTCAGTTGAGTATAATACTTGCTTTTCGGTCGGAGTGTTCATCGGTTCTTGCAAAGGATTTATTGCTGGGTTAAAATGATGCCCTTCCACATTGTTTATTTCCGATATATAATTGCTTTGACCACCGCCGTTACTATGCCCGGTAACCGATAACTTATACCCACCGTATTTCATTTTGACATCGTCAAATCGTTGTTGTGCTTCTTGATATCTTGATGTGCTACGTTGTTGTTTCATCAATGTCAAAAGATTTACATACCAATCTTCTACGTTTTGTCCACGTGAGATGTCCTGGGCAAGAGTGTTCAGACTTCCAAATTCTGCATCAGAGCCTCGATATGCAATAATGACGTCTTGACTTTTAGGATTGACCAACGTTGTAGAATTTCGACCCGACAAACTTTGATCTATGTAATAACCCGGAAGTCCTCTCATGATACCCTTTAAACGTGCTTTATCACCATAGCTATATGCATACGAAATATCTGATGCTCGTGCATATTTCGTTTGTGTAGAATCGTCCTTAGATGTAATGTTAGGACCAAATACTTTGTTTAAAGCGGTACTCGGAAATTTCACTGCGTCTTGACTGAGAGCATTTAGCAATTTTGAGGTGTCTCTTTGTGTATACTTGTCAACATCGTCAGGTTTCATAATTGGTCTACTCTTGATTGTGACCATAGATTTGAAAGGTGCACTATTATTGCCAGGTCCATTACGCGAAACCGAACTATGTATTTGTTTATCATTTTGATGATCAACAAAATTACTAAAATAACTACTAGATGGACGACAGTAAACATTGGATTGATAGCTTTGATTACAAGGTACTTGCATTACTATTAACGAGTTTTTGATTTGGGTGTTAAATCGCCTCCGGCTATGTAACTAGCAACTCTTTGCAGAGGACTTGCAGGAGCCGGTGGTGGTACCTGACTCATTGGAGCCGGTGGTGGCACTTGACTTCGAGTTGTTACCCTTGTGGATGCTTGTGTACCAAATATTCTCGGCGACGCCATTTCGGGTAAACTCAATGATTCTTGAACTGCGAGTTTCATATTTCTACCCTTTCCAGTAACCTTTGACGGTCCAGCTTCAGGAGTCTCTGGTAATAGTTGTTTGGATGCTTCTGCGACCATGGCGTTTCGGTCTTCAGCGTCTTTGGCAATACGCAGCAACGCTTGATTATCGATATCGTCTTGTGTCATTGTCATCATTGGATTCATTGTCATCATAGGATTAGGCATGGTTATATTAATACCACTGCTATAGTCCTGAATATCTCTCACTAATGCATTGGAATTTATCCCTGAATCTCTTAGAGTGTTATAGAACACAGCACTGTTCTTAGGGGGCATCGTTATTACGTAGTTGCTTTTAGCAAGTTTACCATATCCTTGAAACAGAGTGTCGGAACTTGAGCCGTTGGCAATTCCCATCATTTTCATACAATTGCGTCTTCCGACCTCATCGGTCAATATTGTTCTCATTATATATTAACGGTTTCTTTTTTTCAACAGTTTAATTTCAGGGTCAGGTATATCAACGAACTCATCCTCTTCCGATTTGTCATAGAATATCAACTGATACTTACGTTTACTTTTCCTTGATCGATTGAGCTTAAGATATCCTTTCAATGTCTTTTGATAATTAGGGGATTTCTTGTCGCTGATAAACACATTGACCTCGTAGTTGTCGTAATTTCTAGATGTCTTGGAAGCAGTATTTCCTTCTATACCCTCTTTCTTCAACGCACGCTCAGATTTTGCAGCCTGTTTACTTTCACTATCAGTTTTACTACCTCGGGTCTCTTTGGATGGTTTGGAAACAGGTCCTTGAACCTCTTTCAGTTCTCGCGGCTTGTATTGTCGGCTTAAGGTATCACCGTCGCCGTCCTCTATTACGAAAGACAATCCTTTTCTACTTCTGACCTTATACACCTGCGTAGACCATGTTTGGCTCTCTTTGTCAAACGTCTTCTTAGTCACACGTAATCGCACCCTATCGCCTGGTTTAATGTCTAACTTCTGTAAGAGTTTGGCAGTTTGATTGCGTTTCAACAAGACACTTCTAATAACACGATTCTTATTCATGTCATCAGGAGGGGTATCATTGATATTACCTTGGTTTGTTGTTCCATTGTAGTTATCCACGATATCATCTATATAGTTCACCCAATTGCTCTTGCCAGTGGATGCAAAAACCTTTTGCAATTTGCTTTTTAATGTCCTATTGAATCTTTCAATCTTTCCTTGACGAGAGTGGTCCTCAGCTTGAGACGTGTAATGTTTGATACCCTTTTGTTTCAATAGTTCTTGAACTGGTTTGTTTGTAAATTCAGATCCTAAATCGGTTGTAAGGGTTTTCATTTTGGTTTCGGTAATTAATCGTTTCATAGCGGAAACTATGCCTTCAACGTCCTCCGATCTTTTATTGTTTTTATCCCTCACCGTTTTACTTTTTAATGGAATGGCATAAGCTTTGTTTGTGTTAATGTTAATCGCAGTCAGAATCACGGCGTTCCCTTTGTTCACCGACTTTTCTTTTGGCAGAAACGCGAGATCGGCTTGGATGCTGTTTTTCCCAACAGGTGCGTAGATTGGAAAATAATCCTTACGAGATACCCTTTTAGGTTGTGCCAAAACTTGTGATGTCTCAGTCTTGGAAATAGCAGATTTGACCTGAGACTCTGTGACTTTATAACCTTGTGCCTTAAGCTTTTTGGTGAATGCATTGGCACCGCTCATTCCGATCTTCGGGTCCAGATATAATTCTTGGAGTCTACTCTCAGATATTGGTTTACTTGTCATACTATATAATATAGTCTTACATATAGTATACAATGACTTATCAAATCAAAGCTTACACAAAAAGTCAAGCACGGAAACTCGGTGTTAAGATCAGCCCATCAAATAATCAAAGCAAAAAGATTGATGTTTTCAAGGATGGTAAATTGATCGCTCAGGTCGGACAGCGAGGTGCTTCTGATTACCCTACATACATGGCCACTAAGGGTAAAGAGTATGCCGATGAACGACGTCGGTTGTACAAAATTAGACACAAGAAAGACCGCAATGTCGTCGGTAGCAATGGATACTATGCAGATCGATTATTATGGTAGGGTGTCACAAAGTGAAACTTACAATTACTATATATACAATTCTCAGTTTCTGACAAAAACAAGTGTGTCACAATTAGAAAATCATTATTATAGTAAAATCAATCCCCACTTTATGACAATGGTAAAATGTCCCATGTCGTCCAATCAATGTTTCCTTTGTCATAACTGAAATTAAATGTCTTAGATTCCGATCTGACTTCTAACCCTAATGGCAACAATCTGTGATTGTTGCTTTTTGATTGATGTCTGATAACAAGGTTACTCATTTTGACTGGGTCGTTCCTTTGATTTAGAATCATATTTTTCATAACATTATGATTGATATGTTCTAGGTTTTCAGTACTCAAAGAGAAACCTTTTATCTTGGTCATACAATATTCATCGGCGAACTTCAGGCTGTATGACTTTGGTCCAGTGCTCAGGAATTCAATACACTTACCATGTTCTTTTTCCAATCCTTGAAGCTCACACTTAAGATAACCTAACCATGGCTGTCTATAACCAGTCCCGTGATATATATGATGGTTCTCTTCAGTTTCTATATATATAATAGAATCAGTATCAAAGTATAATACGTTTGAGAACCCGGTGGCTTCTATCAGCTCGTACAATTTCAATCGTCCATAGCTGGTTATGAACGCGGCCAACACCTCGTTCGTTGAAAACCGTGTGTCGGCATACACATCAGAATTCTCGGTAAAATTCATCAATACCATCTCATTCTCTTCAGATCCAATAAACTCATATTTACAATCGTACCTCTTATTACTGATTGTATTGTAGAACTCACCTGGGTTCTGAATGACCTTACTTTTAGATTTGTTTGATCGTTCACCGAGTTTTCCATATAATATATTTTGCATGTCTTTAGCAACTTGTCTCATACCTGGATTGTATTTGATGTTTCGTTTGTCTAACTTGATACCTTCACGAAATTCAAAGTCTTTTATGAATGTATCTATGTCACCATCAGGTGGCCCTGACGACTCGGTCTTGAGTTTTAAAAACTTATCAATGTAAGCGCCGAACAAATCAGTTGTAGTCTCCTTCCAATGTTTAATTTCATAGATGTCAAGAATCTCATATCCCTTTTCAATAGCCTTCTCCAATTCCACCGTGGTCCATGTTCCGACCATTTCATACAACGGAAAGATCAATTTGTTGGTAACGTGCGGTAACACACCAAACTTCAAATGTTTATTTGGTAGTATCTTACATTTAATCAATCCAAAGTATCCATGAATATCAAGGGATTTAACATCTCTAATGATCTCCGGGTGTCCTTTCGGGAACCGCTTTGTCTTCATTACTGAAGGATACATAGAGTTGAAGTCTTGATATCTGATATATTCATTGTCTTTGCATTTATAAAACAACTTTCCTAAATCAACTCTTGCACCATGATAGGAGTCTCTATCATGAATGGGAGAAGCTAAAATTTGTCTATCTAAGAATGCATTTCCAACATGTGAAGTTTTCAATTGAGCCACTTGTGAATCCCAGTCCGATTCCCATATATATACAAGATTGTAGCCAGCTGCCTTGATGTCCTCTAATCGTTTCATGGTTTGTCGATTAACTTCGCCAAATGTCATGCCCGATCTCCGACCCTGTTGATACTGAATATCATCTTTGTGATATTTCTTCAAATCGGCGTGAAACCAACTACCAAGAAATTCATATACGGTGTTTGTTATTTCATCAAATCCATCAACATATATGTGTAACCCCGTATCTTTGAGTTTATAGTTCCGTTTACCATCCAAATCTATGACAAGCTTCGCCGACGTTGTGTGTACTATATAATCCAACCATTGATTCTCTTTGATAGAGGCATTCTGAGATTTGGTCAGTGATTGTAGTATACCCACCGAGTCCTTAGGCATACACTCATTTCTCCATATGTTTACAGCCAATTGAGCTAATGTCAAATAACTGAATGGATCAAACTTGTTATCGGTAATCTTCAGAAAACAATCTCTGAAAGCGAAGACAGCTCGACGAAGAATCGTAACATCATCGTGACAATATCTCGCAAGCTCTTTTGGATGTTCAAAAATACAACATTTACTCTTTTTCTCAAACCACCAATGATATAACTTTGTATAAGCTTCGGGTTGTAAGATTTCTGGATTGTAATATTTGATATCGGGATAAAGACCCATGTAGTGTTCGTTCTCTTTTGTATTGAAAAGATGTGGATAATATCCCTTCGTGATTTCATGTTCAAAGCCGAACATTTCCGGAAGAGCATGTAATGGTCTTGACATAAACATATATGAGTCAATGAATCTCACATTTCCAACTTTCATACATAGAATGTCTGCACCTGTATATAATATATCTTGTGGAGGCTTTCTTTGGACATTGATGATATGTTCTACTATTAATCGGAAATCGAAGCGACTCCCGCAATGGGCGACGAAGGTATGATTATCATGTTTTTTGAGATATACCCATTCCAGAAAGTCATCTATTGTTTTGTGAATGACAAACGAACCGTCGTGATATTGGCTCTCGCAATGATTAACAATCAATCTGCCGTTGTCATTCATTGTTTCAAAATCAAAACAAACAATGGTTTTATAGTCCAATATGGATTTCGGCTCAACCTTGGTCATGTAACACTTGTGCTCATGCAGATTACAAACGATCTTACAATTAGGACATGACTTGTATCCACATATATGTTTCTCTTTAGAATTAAAGATAACATTACATAATTTACATTTGTGTACATTAGCACAGGTCACCAATTCCTTATGAAGATCATAACACTCTTCATTCATAAACTTACGATTGCATATCTCACAATGATGCCATTGTTTATTGCCTGATGACAATCGTGTATCCTTGTTTGCAAAGATGCATTTCTGAGACTTGCATTGAGAACATGATGGTCTATAGGTCTTGCCTTTGAAGCAATCAATCCTTGTAATCGGTTCATAGTGATTGTCATGTAAGAGTATGTGATAACTATCATTATAACTTGAATAGTCATTGTGTTCGTTAAAGTACGGCGGGTAATACATGATTGGATCACCACCAAGTCTTTCAGTGATACCCCACACAAATATATTAGTTTCATAATGTTTTTCTAAAATAGAAAAGTCTTCTATATTGATTCCATTTTGATCCATTTTCGGAAACAATTTCAAACGCAGCTGATTAGATATTGTTGAAATATTGCCTCTATGATTGCTGGCATCTCTTTTGAGTTGCTTCCATTTGTTTTCATATTGATTCTTTTTTATAAGATTATCACTCAACATCTTATCTAATTTTCGTTTCCTATGTAAAAGTTCCAAAGATTTGATACCACAATTGTTGCGAGATTCAATCTTAATCACACATTGCTTCAATCGCAATTCAACACTATTCTTCGGAGCTGCCGTACATTTGCTACCTTTACCTTCTGGTGGTTTGGAAGAGTAATATTCAACTTCGATATCTTTGGCAACCTCGACCGACTTTTTGCTGCTATCTCCACCCTTCGGACTTTGCAGCATCTCTTCAAATTTCGTCATCACATCTTGGCGATCTGAACCTTTGACCCACTTGGATGTGGTCCCATCCTCGAACACAGCTCTCATCGAAATTTGTTGAGTTCCTTTTGATTTATCAGGTAACCAATAGTTTAAACTGCTACCATCGGGACCAGCTCTTTCAAGAAACGTTGTAAAGGGAACCTTAAGTTTTTCAACATCGGTACTGAATTTCTTGATATGTCTTTTAGAATCTCCGACGGTATACTTATTGATTTCATCAAGTCTATTTTGTTCTTTAGCAGGCTTTTTACCTATCTTGGTCCATTGTCGTCTTGTAACTTTCTCAACCTTCTCTTTTGATTTCCGATACTTCTTCTTGTAATCACGTATGGCTTTCGTCCGATCGTCACCACTTAAATTTTTACTTTGTAAGTCTTCCCAATCTGCAGCAGTGAGCTTATGGCGTGCCTCAGGATTTTGCTTTCTCAATTTAGGGGGCATCTTCCTATACTATATAAATTATATTTTTGTGGCATCACCGCGACTTTTTTTCATTTGTTTTTTCATTTGTTTTTTCATTTTTATACGTTTCTCAATATCATCAATGGCTTTTCGATAATTGCCAACACCCGTATATTCTGCATTAGATCGTTGAAATACTGAATGACCTGTTACTGTACCAGTACTTGATTTGTCCAAAGGTGCTACCATAATCGGTGCTATTCTTCGTGGGGCTTTAGTCGGTAAGGCAGGGTCCTTTATTGGCTGCTGGTAAATTGGTTGACCGCTAGGAGTACCGTGGTCTAAGGCGGTTCTACTTTTGTTTGATGTCTTCTTGACAACTGGACGACCTCGTAAGCTTTTAAGTTTCTCTCCTTGTGTCATCTTACCAGGTCTCTTTTTAATTCCATGTTCTTGTCTATACTCTTGAGCACACAGTTTCAGTTTCGCAATCCAAGTCTCTTTAGTCATATATTATATCTCATATAAAAGTTCCAAACTGAGGATTAATACTAGAGTAATATAATCTCACTTTGGAACACTAACTCACATCAAGAAATATTATTTTCTTAGGGTATCTTATAGTTACTTAATGCCAGTTAAAGGAGAGAAGATTACCGATAGTGCAACATTGGAACGCCTTGCTTTAATGAGGCAGAAAGCATTAGAGACACGCCGTGCCAAAGCCAAACAGAAACAAGATATCAAAATGGCCGCTCAACTTAAGGAATCTCAAAAAGTTACCGAAGCCCAAGAGACCATTAAGAAAGCTACGATAAAATCTCCTCAGCCAGAACCTCAGTTAGATTCCGAACCCGAACCCCCCGAACCCGAAGTGGAACGTATCGTTGTCAAGAAACCAAAAGCTGTCAAAAAAAAACCCAAAAAGCAGGTTGTCATCGTTGAATCTGATAGCTCTCAATCGGAAGAAGAACCGGAAGTTATCGTTAGGAAGAGTACTAGACGAAAGCAAAGCCGAGTTGCATCTATATCCCCACCACCTCGTAAGAAAGACGCGGAAATGGACCCGAGTTATGACAAAGCCTACTCATCTCTATTTTTAAGTCTATAGTATATGAAGTTCCAAAGACTGAAAGATAAGAATTACAATATTAAGATTCCGAAGAACAGTTCTGCTTTTCCAATCGAGACTCCGGACGACTTTATTCAATTACCGATGGTAACACTTGCAAATTCCAAACGCGGAGGTGCTAAAACAACAAGCCTTACTCATTTACTACGACTGATGCAATACAACAATGCATTGGAGAGGATTATATTGGTCTCGCCGACATATGAGAATAACAAACACTATTTTGAAGACCTTCCTTTAGACGAGAGCGATGTCCTTGAACCGGAGATAGATGTTATTCCTCAGATTGAAAACATATTAGATGAGGAAGCTCTTGAATACGAAGAGTATGTTGAAAAAACAAAACGTTATAAAAGACTCATGGACATGTTACACAAAAGCGAGATGAGTGTATACGAAATACCAGCCAACTTACTTTTGGAATTTGCCGATGAAAACGATAACATTGCACCACCACAATACAAATACAAGGTTACCAATAGACCACCATCTGTAGCAATATTTTTCGATGATTGTCTAGACTCACCAGTTTTTAGACCGAAATCTGGATTGGGACGTTTCGTTATAAGTCATCGACACAAAGGAAAAACGAAGAACATCGGCAGTATCGGCTGCTCACTCCTTTTCGCCACACAAGCATATACGAGCAATGGGGCGGGACTACAACGTGCTATACGGTCAAACCTGACCCACATCCTACTTATGAAGACGAAAAATCAAGATGAGCTGAAACAGATTTCTCAAGAGCTTGGCGGTGAGGTTTCCCCGGACCAATTTTATGATGTCTTCAATCAAGCAGTCCAAGATAGATATGACTTTCTCTTTATCGATTTGGCAAAGAAGGAGTGTCACCCGAGTATGTTCAGAAAAAACTTCAATGAGTTTATTCTTCCAAGTCAACCATAGAGTCTAAGTCATTTCGTGCATTTTATAAGTTGTCATAAAGTGAGATTTAATTTACTATATATATCAATCTCTAATTATGACACCGAAACGTGTCTTGGAGTTATTCTCGGGGACAGCCTCCTTTAGCAAAGTACTTAAAGAAATCTATAAAAATTGCGAAATTGTATCGGTAGACATACTGCCCGATCATAATCCAACTCATATTGTGAACATACTAAGCTGGGATTATACCGTGTATCCATCAAAGCACTTTGATATGATCTGGGCCAGCCCACCATGCACGGAATATAGTAAGGCCAAGAGATACCAACCACGAAATCTGGAGTTGGCTGATAGTATAGTTGAGAGAACATTGCAAATAATTGACTACTTCAAACCTACATATTGGTTCATTGAAAACCCAGCAGATGGTGGCTTGATGAGACATAGACCGGTGATGCAAAACATGAATAAATACATCCACACATGTTGCTATTGTCAATATGGAATTGAGTATAGAAAAGCAACTAACATATGGACTAACCGAGATGGATTAGATCTGAAGATGTGCTTCAAACACAGCACGCCATGCCCTATGATGAAGCTATATGGAAAGCATATGAAGTCGGCTCAGTTTGGTCAAAGTTCATGTGCATCCCATGGGATCGGGAGAGGAAAGGTTGAGAATGTGTATAGCATACCACGTGAGTTGATCATAACTCTTGTCACTTTTAGAGAATGATGTATATAGTAATATTAAGTTTCACTTTATGACAGGTTTACAATACCATTAGATCGGCAACAATCGAAGATTGTTGCTTTTGATTTGTCACTTTTAGAGAATGATGTATATAGTAATATTAAGTTTCACTTTATGACAAGTCTACAATACTAATGGCTTTAGCTTTTTCCAAAATGCTACACTCACCAAATTATCCCAAAGCTCAACCCTTCTCCTTGATTTAATTTCCTCCTCCGATTCATCCTCGTCAATAAATTGGTATTCTCCATTGAACAATCCAAAGTTCTTGAAGAGCTCAGGTCTTCTAAATCCCAACAACGTTTTGTGTTCCTCCAAAATCTCCGGTATAACCTCATAGGTGTATCCTCGCTTGTCTTTGTATCTCACTTGCTTACCTATAGTAAATCCATCTCCGAACAAGTGGTGATAGATCTTGCCCAGCAATGCATCAATATCTTTCTTTTGAGTCAGATCGTACCCCTTTGCTTTCTTTGTCGGAAACATGTTGAAATACTCTTCATTGCATGTGTCACTCTCCTCTTGTGTCAAAGTCTTTTTTGAATCAATGGCATTCTTATCTAAGTTCCCAACCATTTCTTGAAACCTTTGTAACCACCACACCTTTGCTTGATCAGATCGTACTAGATTCACAAGAAAGTCATCTCCATTCTCTACCTTTTCTTTCATTTGTACTTGGTCATATATGTAAAAGTAGCGAGCGACATTGAAGTGCTTCTTCAATAAGTGGTCAGCTTCGTAGTATTTCCTAAAGGTTTGTAGGTCATCCTTGGGCACTTCCAACATCTCATGAATTCTTTGGTAAACCTCACATGACATAGGGTCAAATTCTTGTGGAACCTCGGTTTCATCTTCTATTGGTTTCCT
>LGRX02035615.1:0-116434 GCA_001247695.2 Cymbomonas tetramitiformis | reverse complement strand
TTGCTACCTTCACGGACAAGTTGTCCAAGATGGTGCACGTAGTCCCCATGCTTTACGCTGACAGCTCAGCTGCACAGATCGCGCGCATGTATTTCGACCAAGTGTGGCGTTTGCACGGGGCTCCCATGAAGATCGTCTGTGATCTAGACTCCCGCTTCAGGGATGAGATGCATCTCGAGCTACATCGGTTGATGGGAGTCCAGATTGCCTCTACCACGCCGTACCACCCGCAAGGTGATGGGCAGGCAGAGCACACAAACCACACGGTCGAACGCATGTTGCGCGCGTATGTCGACGCCAACCAGCACGATTGGGATTTGTGGTGTACCCCGGTCGAGTACGCCATTAATGACTCTCGTTCCGCCGTCACGGGCTTCACCCCCTTTGAACTGACGTACGGTCACGCTCCGGCCTCTCAGCTGGACTTCTTCGTGGAGGCAGCACTTGCATCACGGAGAGGCCGAGCTAAGGGGGGGAGGGGCGCAGCAGTAAAAAAGGGCACAGCCCACGAGACAGCCCGCCAATTTGTTCGCCAGTTGCAGCTCGCTAGGGAGAAGCTGCTCTTAGCTCAGCAGCAACAGATCGCCCAGTACGACGCGCGTCACAGGTCCAGGAGTTACGCGGTAGGCGATGAGGTTTGGGTGGACGCCACGTACCTCACCCAGCCGGGCGACCGCGGGTTGCACAAGAAATTGCTTAAGAAGCGCCTCGGGCCCCTTCGGGTGCTGGAAGTCTTTCACAGCGACAGGCAGATGGCCCTTCCCGCGAGCGATAGAGGCGCACCGTCGGCCTATAGGTTGCAGACGCCCAAGCAGTGGAAAGTGCACGATGTGTTTACCGTGGACCGGCTTTCGCCGGTAGAGTCGAGCAGCCGCTTTGTTGAGAGAGCTAAGGAGATTCCCCCTCCTCCGTTGGACGTCAGCGGGCGCAAGGAAACCCACGTCGAGAGGGTGGAGCGTTCGCGTACGCGCCAGCGTCAGGGTAAGAGGTGGACGGAGTACCTGGTCAAGTGGACCGGAATGCCCCGCAGCGAGAACGAGTGGAAGACCCGAGAGGATCTGGAGTGGGACGGAGCCGGCAAGCCCGGCGTTCCCAACCGGGCGTTGTTGGAGTTTGAGAGGATCGAGGCTAAGAGAGTGGAGCGAGAGAAGCTTAGGGTCCGTAAGAGGCGCGACGAGTCCGCAGGAGCGGTATGGACCACGCTATCGGAGGAGCTCAAGGTAGACGGAGCAATGCCATGGGTGCCAGAGGAGAGGTTTGATGAGGAAGTAGGAACTTTCGCGAGAGTATCTGCTCAGAGCACCCTGCCGCCAGTCAACGGAGCCGCAGCACTTGAGAAGGAGCCAGTCGGCCAGTCTAAGATTCTTGTATTGTTTTGTGGGACCGGGTCAGTCGAGAGGCAGTTCACTAAGCAATTTCCCAACAGCGAAGTAGTTGCCGTAGACATTCAGCCCAAGTGGGGCCCCACACATTGCGAGGATATCATGCGATGGGACTACCGACAGTTCAGACCAGGACACTTCGACGTAGTCTGGGCTAGCCCACCTTGCACAGAGTACAGCCAGGCGAAGACGGTAGGCATCCGAGATTTGCGCGCTGCGGACAGGCGAGTTCGTAGGACATTGGAAATCATCCGGTACTTGAGGCCCGAAGCATACTTCATTGAGAACCCGAAGGGAAGAGAGCCCCACGGTTTGCACACGCGTCGATGCATGAGCAATCTACCAGCTCCGCACCTCGTCACGTACTGTAAATACGGGACCGCATACAGGAAGCCCACGCACATCTGGACCAACGTTCCGTTGCGCACACCCCTGCGAGTGTGTGATTCCGACACGCCTTGCGAGTACTTCCGGCAGAACGGTAGGTACGAGAAGGTAGCGCAAGGAGAGCGCGCGATGAGGGCCGGAGGTGTGTTTGCGAAGGGCATGGGAGCGCGAGAGAATTTGTAAGGGATTCCGTCGGCACGGTTAAAACAGCTTTTCCACAACCTGACCCTACATGAAGAGGTGCATGCATTCCTGTCTGAACTGCTTGTCAGGGAGGATCTGAGCGAGATGAGCGTTTTAGTCCCGTCAGCTATTGTTGAGAGTGACCTGCCCGAGTGTGAGCCGGAACCGATAGCGTTAGCGGGAGTACGAGCTGAAGTGACGATCATACCTGAGGGCGGATGGGAATCTGACGCGAGTGGTCTTAGCGATTGAGAGCGTTGGGGAGCTTCGGGAAGAGCGGTGGCTCCAGCCTTGGCGAGACCAGGCGGCAGGTGAGAACCTGGGTAATCCATCCGAGAGAGCAGTGGCTCTAGCCTCGGCACAGCCAGGCAACAGGTGGAAATCTGTATAATCCATTTGAGCAGTGGCTCTAGCCTCGGTATGACCAGGCAGCAGGTGAGAACCTGGATAATCCATTCTACACATTTGGGGAGTTTGGGAGTTTTGGGAGTTGGGGAGTTTTACAATGGGAGGCCCTGAAAAAACTGAAAATTTGACCGAATCTAGGGTTTAAGATTTTCCCGAGTGGAATGTAATTTTATTTAATTTTCCGGTTGTTTTAGGGTTTAAGAAATATTCCTGATTTTCACTAAAAAAATCATCTTTTTCAGCCTGAAATAAGGAAGGTTTATGGGGTTTTTGTGTTAAGAAAACATAAATTTTCAATTGAAGTTCTACAATATTTTACGCCTTTTTAAGCTTCAAAATTTTTTCGAAACTCGGTAGCAAAATGATACTTGATACGTCTGATTTTTATGAAATATGTTTTTGGGGGTTCATCGATGAACCCCTTTTTTTTTCTTCTAGTTTTATATGAATTTCAGGCCTTTTTGGGTTTTGGGGTGTTTTACAAGGGGAGGCCCTGAAAAAATTGAAAATTTGACCGAATCTAGGGTTTAAGATTTTCCCAAGTTGAATGTAATTTTATTTAATTTCCCGGTTGTTTTAGGGTTTAAGAAATATTCCTGATTTTCACTAAAGAAATTATCTTTTTCACCCTGAATTAAGGAAGATTTATGGGGTTTTTTGTGTTAAGAAAACATAAATTTTTAATTGAACTTGTACAATATTTCACGCATTTTTAAGCTAATTTATTTTTTTTGAAAATCGGTAGCAAAATGATACTTTTTACGTCTGCTTTCATGAATTATTTTTTGGGGGGTTCATCGATGAACCAATATAATTTTTTTCAGTTTTCTATGATTTTCAGGCCTTTTCGGCGTTTTTTTAAAATTTGAAAATTTTGGAAAAAACCCAGAATTTTTCTACACTTTCAGGAATATCTTTGGTTGGCTTTGTTCCTATTTTATGGGGGTTGCCCCGTTTTTTCCCCTTATTTCAGGCATAAAACAGCCGACTACCGCTAGGTCACCAACTCCAGTTACGACGCGCGCCCGGACTTCTCTTAAATACGAAGAACACGGACAGAAAAAATTAAACACGCAAACACTTAAACGCTTTGGACGCTTGTACTATTCACTAGATTAGAACGCTTGTTCACGTAAAATATAAAGCTTCAAATCAATATTCAAAGCAAAGTTACCGGCGCGCATGTTTTGCCTCCAGAGTTTAACACGACTTCACCCTTTCTTGTGCCCTTCGCCCCATCGCCTACTCGTCTTCGTGCATTGACCAACTACGTTCTCCATTGGTTTTTCACGTGCTTTCGCGGACCACTACTAACCACAAGTCCCGGTGGCCGGCCCCCCAGTTCGGTTCAAAACATACTTCTCGCCAAGATCCCTAACTAACTTTCACATTATCCCTGGACACTCGTCGCATATTTCCCAATGTGTGGTACCTGTGGAAAAACAATTACGTTAGTCCAAAGCCCAACAAACCGTGCAAACAACAATGTCGCTTTCGTACCTGAGTTACTGCTCTTGAAAGGTCAAGGCCCCAGCTCCAAGCCGTTGTTCCCTAGTTAGTGACAACCCATGTGCCACAACCAGGTCCGTAGGTGAAGGCGGTACATCACAGTAGTTGGGCAATACCGTAGCGCAACACTGGTGGAGAAGACAGAATTGAAACTTGTGGTTTACCCACTGACCATTCACCTTGCGCCGACCCATGACCACCACCCTTGGGCCATCCTTTGAAAGGATGGGCTGGGATTGCTTGTGGGTCTTCGCTGTCACGCAACCCTTGCGGGACTCGGAGGCCGCGCATCTTGCTTTCCTACCGGTACCGGGCACCACCATCCATTGCCCGTAGGCCAGTTCCTCACTCCCGACACGATCGCCGGTGGTGAGGCGGGATCCCAGCGCCGTTAAGATGTCGTCGATCTCCTCCGTGGTAAACCCCGATTGCACGTAAAATGCATGTCCAGGTTTGAACCCCGCGCGGAATAGGAGGGTGGACAGGCACAAGCAAAGCTTCACCGAAGTCGACCTTCCCACGCGAGTCATCGTTTGGCGCCATGAGTAGCATGAGCAGCTGATGCGTTGTTGCGCCGCCCGGGCCAGATGACCAAATATCACCCGCGAGGGTTCACCTCGACCAGAGGACAAGGTGTAACTGCGGTCCAGGAAGCCGTCGTGTCTTCCACGTGCGGTTAAACGGACGGTGGGTTGGCCAACCTGTATCACTTTCAAGCGCTTGTCAGGCTGCAAGAACATGCGAGCCAACATTTGCGCGTGGCCTTTCGTGGTGCTTGTCTGGTACCGCACCTCGTCCAAAGACCCGACGGACACGCGGCGAGTGTCCACGTAGCGATGTTCGGAATGAAAGTGCACCGCGGTCTCCAAATATTGCACCACGAGAGCCTCGTCCACCTCTTGGGAAGACTGCCAAACATAACGGGCGGCCGGGTCCTCGGTGTTTGGGTCGAACTGCCATTGGAACTCCAAAGGGTTCTCGAGGCATGCCCGCACCAACTTGATGGCCGGAGTCGGCGTTCCAGGCTCGTCGATCGTCACCCTAGTCTTAGTCCTCTTCCCCATCGAGCGGACTTGGTTTGGTCGGTGACTGCGTGTCTCCGTCGTCACTGGACCAGGAGTGACATATATTTCACGCACCGCCTCAAGGACGTCGTACGCGGTGTGGCGTGCGCGTTGCATGGCGGTGTACACCCTTCGCCGCTCATCGTAGAGGGTGTTCGTGCGGGAGTCCCGCTGGCTGTGGCCACCTTCTCCTACGTGCTCCAACCAGGCGGACTGAGTGATGTACGTCACGTTCTCCAGGTGCAAGAACTCGGAGGCCGGCAGATTCACGCCGATCAGTTTGCCGTCCTTGGAGAAGAGTTGCTCCGCCGGGTTAGCCCCTTTGCTTTGTGTGAAAAGCTGCAGGGTGCGTTCGCCTTCACCTTCGTAAAATAAAACGAGCGAAGACAAAGAGGATTGCACGCTCTTGCTCTCTTGCTCCATGATGAAGTCGAAGAGGCGCGCACGTGCGTCCATCACACGTCTGGGGGCTTGTGCTTCGTACCACCGTGTGAACAGTGTCCGGAACTGGGTCTCCTCGAAACTCTTGTCCAAACACCGAGCGTGTATCCCCATGTTCGCAACGAGGTGCAAGTCACAGCCTTTCTCCAACGAGTTGCCCGCCTCGTCCCGCGTCATGTACTTCTTTCGGTCCTCCCGGCGCATGAACTTGTTGTAGTTCAAGCGGATGCCGATCCAGCCTCCGCCACCCGCGTCACGGACGAAACCGACGGGACGAAAGCAAATCTCACCTTTTGGGTTGGTCTTTACCCAAACCTCCTTGTCTCGATATTTCGCGAAGTCGGCGTCCTCCATGGCCACCGTCCGGCAAGCGTAGTCGATGCCTTGCCACATCTTCTCCTCATCCACACCGCGTTCACCCGCCGGCAGCACGAAGGTTGCTAGTTTTATCAACCCAATTCCGGGCACGACCGTTGCAACCTTCTCGACAACGCGACCGTTAATGCAGCTGTGGCCACCATCAGAACATGCGTAGCAACCGATGAACGGAGGCTTGCCGAGAATGCGGTCCATCAACAGCATGATCTTCGCGGGGGACCACGGCAAGTCCAGGGGGCACATGAACCAGTTCAGAGGTGCGGTGTCGAAAAGAAGAGTACGGTATCCCTTTGAGTCTAGGATCCGTTTCATTTCCTTGACCTCGTCATCAGCAGCACGCTCGGGGGCACGTTGAGTCGCACGGTGTTCTTTCATCACGTCGCGGACGGCGCGAGCGTCTTGCATTTCGCGGGCCACCTAAAATGGAACCATGCATTAAGAATAACATGTCCCCGACGTATAACGGAAAGGTAACACAAAAATAGGGCGATACCTTGTACACGTCGATGGGAGAGCCGTCCGGAGAGGAAAGCATCTTCTCGAAGGCAACCGTTGTGGCGGAGTTCTTCAGCTTCTCGGAAGTGAAGCGACCACCGAAAACGGGAAGGGCTTCTTTGATGGCGTCTTGGGTTTCTTTGGAAACAACGGCCTTCCCCTTTTTATCCATGGGTTGGCAGGCATGGGTGCCTTCGTGTCTAAAGAGCAGTAGGTGGCCTTCGGCTGCGGGAAGGTCGATGCGGACCAAAGTAGCCCGGGCACCACAGGTAATAACTTCCATGGGTTCTTGACACTTTTTGCATGGAGGGCCTTCAATCTGAAAGAAGAAAAGAAAAGCGTAAGGTCCTACTGGAAAAGTGGGGAAAGTGTACGGGAAAACCTTGGGATTAAAATACCTCAACGCCGAGGAAAGCGGAAGCGGAGCGTTTGCCACGTTGTTGAGAACTTGTCTGAACGAACTCTTTGTCATGGGTTTTAAAGAAAGAGCACTCCGTATTCCTGCAAAGTTTTTCTCCAAGGCAGTTTTGAAGTCGAACTTGAGAGTTGCAGTCCTTGACAGCATCTTGTCGGGTTACCTCCGCCCAAGTTGTGGCGCAGGCGTGGGACCAAGAACGGTTCGTGACATGGAAGTCAAGTTTGTTCAGCGGTAGACCGCCCTTCCCGGTTGGTTTAGGAAGAGGTGAGGACATGTGGTGACCAAAAGTTACATTGCCATCGACGTCGAAGGGGACCTTGTTCACACGTTTGCAATCTGCGGGCCACTTAAAAGAAGAGGCGTGACTGGAAGTCGAGTCGGACTTGGAAAGGTTTGTCGAAGCGACGGACTCCGTGGGCTTGGGCTTCGTGTTTGGTGAGAACCGGGGAGTCTTGCACTCGCCGGTGTAAATAATGTCTTCTTCATCATCGCTGTCATCGCTTTCGCTGTCGCTTACCAAGATTGGCATGTTGTCGTCGGTAGGAGTACCGTACACATTGTGCAAGAAGCCCGCGTGAACGGGAAACAGGTCCAAAGAGCAAGCAACGGAGTCATCGTACTCGGAGGTGACGGAAAGATCTTCTTTCTTGTCAAGACTAAAAACATTGCAAAGTGTGTCGCTAGTCACAAAAGGGTCTCCAAGATGCCAAACAATAGGAATTTCACGAACGACATCCCCGGTTTCAAGGCAGCGAAAAGTAACAAATTGAGTGGACATTGCATTAGCCCTAGGAAGTCGGTAAAATAAATGCACTCCCGAAGTGAAAGTGTCGAGGAGAGGCCTTAAAAAACTCTAGTCGCCAAAATAAAAGGCGACGCCGAAATAAAATCGAGTCGAGGCGACGGCTGGGAAATTTTCGAGTCGAGTCGAGAACGACACCGACCAAACGAGTCTAGCTGTTTCGGAAAGAGAGGCGAAGGAAAAAATCGAGTCGAGTGTCGAGTCGAGGCGAAACCTTCAAAATATTCGACTCGAGGAAACGCTTTGAAAATTTAAAAAAAAATATCGAGGCGAAAAAATATCGAGTCGAGAACGACACTGACCAAAGGAGTCGACGTGTTTCGGAAAGAGAAGTCGAAGAAAACCTGAAGACAGTTGAGAGCTAGTAAAGAACTCTAGCCGCCAAATAAAAAGCGCAAAGATTTAAAGTCAAAAGAAACAAGCAAAGATGCCTGCAAAAAAAGGAACCACCAACAAGTCCGGGGATGGCAACACGGAAAGGTTGGTTTACGCGGACGTGATGGAACAGCGTTTCGTTGAGCAGAAAGTGCTGAAGCTCGCGGACTGCTCTTTCGCTGACAACCCAAGAGGACACAATCACAACGGTGTCAACGTGGAGAAGTCCGTTGAGAAAAACGGCATCGACCTTTCCCAAACCATGATCTGGCGCCGCGCCAAAAAAGGAGATCCTAAGGCCCACGGGTAAGTTTCACTAAACCTTCTTGAAGAACTGCGCTGACAAAAGGTAGAAGAGACAAGTGTGAAAAAGCGTTCATCGATGAACGCTTTTTAAAAAACACTGCTAAAGAAACAAGTGTTTTAACAGGTTTAAAGAAAAGTGTTCATCGATGAACGCTTTCTTTATTTTGTTTCTGAAGCTTGAGTATTTTAAACTGTTTTTAAGAAAGCGTTCATCGATGAGCGCTTTTCTTAGTTTTCCTTGTATTTTTCCTAAAACTTTGCGGTTTGGAGTTGCAAAAGCTGCGATATTTCTGTGTGATTCAGCTTTTTTCTCAGGAAAAATACAAGGAAAACTAAGAAAAGCGTTCATCGATGAACGCTTTCTTAAAAAGAGTTTAAAATACTCAAGCTTCAGAAACAAAATAAAGAAAGCG
This sequence comes from Cymbomonas tetramitiformis, assembly GCA_001247695.2. NCBI lineage: Eukaryota > Viridiplantae > Chlorophyta > Pyramimonadophyceae > Pyramimonadales > Pyramimonadaceae > Cymbomonas > Cymbomonas tetramitiformis. Next base: position 107,873 of record LGRX02035615.1, on the reverse strand, counting down.
TTCATCGATGAACACTTTTCTTTAAACCGGTCAAAACACTTGTTTCTTTAGCAGTGTTTTTTAAAAAGCGTTCATCGATGAACGCTTTTGCGTTCATCGATGAACGCTTTTCTTATTCAGCAAAAAAAGGTTAGTGCTTGAACTCTTCTTGGTTTTGCATGGTGACTTTCTTCTTGTTTATTTGCTGTTCATCTGCAGGTCTACTGACTCCCTTCAGGACTCTTGCTCGAAAGAAGAACATGCGGTGTCAGAGCGAGTGTTGCTTGTAGATGTTACATGTTGCAGAGATCTGTTTAAAGGCGTGCGCGCCTTTCAAAGAAGACGTGCAATGAACCGAGAAGCTGAAAGAATTAGGATCAACAAAGAAATTACTAGACGTAGGCGTTGCATTTTAGACAGGGGGTTTTAAGCTAGTGTTGCTTGAAGAAGTTACATCCTCAGAAGACGCTGAGCGAAACGCAAAAAAACGTAGGACGCAATGTCCTTTGTGGATGCTAGACAGCCAGTGGTAGCTTTAGCTGAAGTAAACACTTTATATATTTTTTTATAAATAGTTTCTCTAACCCTTTAACCCATGTTCTTTGTCGTTTTAAATGGCGTGCTGTGTTTGTTTTTGTTTTCAGTAAGCGGTACATTGCCATTGACGGACATGGTAGGCACGAGTTTTTCACTCGTGCCTTCCAAGATGGCGCCGTGGTAGGCGGAAAAAAACTAGAGGCCCGGGACAAAAGGTTTCTGGAATGCAACGTCATCGTGGTGTCGGAGGACATCACCAAGGAGGAGGTTACATGCCTCGCCCTCTCGCGCATCGTCCAGAACGAGAAGGGGTCCAAGAAAAAAACTTTTTTCGACGACTACACCTCCTTCAAATGGCTGATGTCCTCCATTGACAAGACCGTGGCCAAACCACAGAAGTTGGTTGTTTTGTTCTCTCACATCGACCCTTCGTTATACTCGTTGATGTTCTTCAAGAGGATGGCCCACATCCACGAAAAGGTGATCGGGCCCGACGAGCGGCTGGAGGCCTTGCTTCGCGAGAACTGCGAAGCTTTGGGGAAGGATTCCCCCTTCGGCTTCAACTCCTTGTTCGACAACAAGGAATTCCAACGTCTTAATCCGACACAAAGATATCAGGTACGGTGGAAGCCGGTCTTTATTTTATTGTGTTACATGCAACCATCACGCCTGAAGACAAACACATGTCTCAGGTTTTCCTGAAAGTGAACGAGAACGTCAAGTTCGCCGTGAAGGACGAGAATGGCGAGCTCCACTTGAAGAAGAAGAAGCAATGCGCGACTTTGGGCTTCGTCGGAACCACACGCGCCTTCACGGACTTGTGTTCGTTTGTGCTGCTTCGTCAAGAAGTCCGCTCACAGCTAGAGCTTCAAAGCTCTAAGGGGAAGGCGAAAAAAACTGAAGAGGCGTCCAAGTTCTTGGAGGACCTGAGCGCCGGAAAGTAAGTCCCTCTACCACGGTTTGGTTAAAGCCGTGAACTATTTTTTTATGCGGAAAGGTGATGGGTGTTAAACTTTTGTTTACAGGTACGATGGTACTTTCTTCGACGCCAACGAGACTTGCTCCAAGACCAGTAACTTGCCTCGCCTGAACCGGGATGTCGAGCCGAAAGTCGTGCAGGACATGCTGAAGAAGCACAACGAGATGGTTGAGTGGGAGGAGACTGCTGTGGAGGCTCAGGAGAGTGGCGTCGAGACCCTTGCGGAAGTTGCAGCTGGTGACACGGGTGGGGATGTTGAAGAGGAAAAGGAAGAGACGCAGGAAGGTGCGTCGGTTGGGGATGATGACGAGGTAGGCGATGGGGATGAGGAGGTAGAAGGTGAGGAACCGGTTGGTGAGGAAGATGGTCAGGAGAAGGAGGAGGAGGAGAACGAAGAGGAAGAGGAGGGCGATGAGGAGGGCGATGAGGAGGAGGATGGAAAGTTTGACTTTGAAAAGGAGTCGGATGAGGTTCGTGAAACACGTGAAGATCGGAAGCGGAAGAGACAGGAAGTGGCGGATTGGTTTGCGGCGGAGGACGCGGGGGAACATGTCCCAAAATCAAAGAAGCAGAGAAAGGATCTAACTAAGAAGAGGGCGGAGATGGGGAAGCTACGTCAAGAGTTGCAGGCCTTTGAGGAGGAGGATGCCGCTTACGCGGCTTGGCTTAGCGACAAGGAGAAACAGAAGGATGAGCAGGACATGGAGGACGACCCGGCCCCCTGCGCGGAATGGATGAAGCCTTGGGTTGGGGTGTCGCGAGGGAACCCGGACTACGAAGGGTTGCGACAATGGAAGATGGCAGGCGGAACGCTCCGAAATGGAACGCAGCAGAAGGGACCGGTGAAGGAGAGCATTGAGATTGGGCAGTTCTTGAAGATGAATGAGGAGGCGTTGAAGCCTGGTGTACGGCATCATGTGCACAATATTGTGTCCGTGGAGGTGCCGAAGGTGGTAGCGGTGAAGAACCGTGGCGTGACGCGTGGCACGAAGGTGAAGGATGAGAAGGTGGAGTACGTCTTGGAGTTAATCCATCAACACGGACATGCCGAGTCTGAGAAGTTGTTGGTGTTGACATCGGTTGCCATGAACTCCCAAGGCATCCCGCTGTTGCAGCTGTACTTCGGCGAAGCTCTCGGGGCCATGGACGTCATCACGCACAACGCGGCGGAAGATAAGTTTTGTGTGGCGGCGGTCATCACGGATGTTCCGTGGGGCCATGAGAGCAAGACCGGGTACAACACGAAGGTGGATTGGGATGCGTTCGCAGTCAAGTTGGACGAGCTGTGCGCGAACAACGATGGCATGTCGGAGGTTCATAAATACGCCGATCTGGGAAAGGTGGACGGAGACACCATTGTGTGTGCCTTAGGCGACAGTGAAGCCCTTCGAGCTTTGGAGGCGGGCTGGAAGGCGTTGAAGCACCCGGTAGGATCGATGTAACACTTGTTGCTTTGAAGGCACCCTTTTATTTTTGTTTTTTTGTTACGTTTCTTAAAGGGAGGGAAAAGGGGGGAAGGATCACAGGTGTACAAGACAATGCCGGGGTACATCGTGACGGAGGGGAACCGCAACAACGCGACTTTCACGAACACTCCAAAGTCCGTGGGACACCAGTACTCGACTTTTGCACGGAAGCTGGAGGCTCCGAAGTTGGACTTCAAGACCAGCATCCAAACCAGGGGGCAGCAATGTAAGGACCTTGACTTTGATTATTTCCCGCTGAATTGTTGGACTGGAAACATTTTGCGTGCCCTAAGTTACCAAGAGGTGAAGGCTTTTGAGAAGGCCTTGGAAAAGCACCTGGCTGAGAGCTGGGAACCAAGCTGGAAGGAAATGGATGAGGAGCAGAGGATGGACATCGTTCAGACCGAGGTAGAACATCAGGCACGACCTTTCCAAGCTGTTCAAGTGCAGGATACCTTCAAGCACGATTGCGCCGTAGTGGGATGCTTGAAGGGCGGTAAGCCCTGCGAAGAGCATGGCAAGACCTTGGTGGTGGGACAGAAAAAGGTGGAGCTCATGGAGCTGTTGGTGGAGCGGTACACAACCGACATCGACATGGTGGTGCTGGACCCGTTCATGGGAAGTGGTGCGTGTCATTGTGGATGCATTGGTTTTGCCGCGAGGGACACGCCGGGGTATTGAAAGATGTTAAGTGTTCCGCAGGAACCACTGGGATTGGAGCGCTTCGCATGGGACGCGCCTTCATCGGCGTGGAGAGGAAGCGTGCAAACTTCATTAGCGCGGTGCACTATTTATCTCACGCGGTGTTCTGCTGCGCGAAGCGCCATGTGGGGGATCTTGGATTGAGTGAGCCGTACCGGAAGATGAAAGTGACAAACGTGAAGTAGAACATCGAAAGTTCGTGAAAGTTAGTTAGGGATCTTGGCGGGGAAAGAAGTATGTTTTGAACCTAACTGGGGGGCCGGCCACCCGGACTTGTGGTTAGTAGTGGTCCGCGAAAGCACGTGAAAAACCAATGGAGAACGTAGTTGGTCAATGCACGAAGACGAGTAGGCGATGGGGCGAAGGGCACTAGAAAAGGTGAAGTCGTGTTAAACTCTGGAGGCAAAACATGCGCGCCGGTAACTTTGTTTTGAATATTGATTTGAAGCTGTATATTTCATGTGATATATAAATATAAAATATTCCTGAAATTGCAAAGAAATCGGGGTTTTTTGAAGAAATTTCAAAAAATTTAGAAAAACCCCCAAAAAGGGCATATAAAACTAGAAAAAATAAAAGGGGTTCATCGATGAACACCCAAAAACATATTTCATAAAAATCAGACGTATAAAGTGTGATTTTGCTACCGAGTTTCGAAAAAAAATTTGAAGCTGGAGAATGCGTGAAATATGGTACAAATTCAATGGAAAATTTTTGTTTTCTTAACACAAAAAACCCCATAAACTTTCCTTAATTCAGGCTGACAAAGATGATTTTTTTAGTTAAAATCAGGAATATTTCTTAAACCCTAAAACAACCGGGAAATTAAATAAAATTACATTCAACTCGGGAAAATCTTAAACCCTAGATTCGGTCAAATTTTCGATTTTTTCAGGGCCTCCCCTTGTAAAACTCCCCAACACCCAAAAAGGCCCGAAATTCATATAAAACTAGAAGAAAATAAAAGGGGTTCATCGATGAACCCCCAAAAACATTTTTCATAAAAATCAGACGTAAAAAGTTTCATTTTGCTACCGAGTTTCGAAAAAAAATTTGAAGCTTAAAAATGCGTGAAATATTATACAAGTTCAATGGAAAATTTATGTTTTCTTAACACAAAAAACCCCATAAACCTTCCTTAATTCAGGCTGAAAAAGATGATTTCTTTCGTGAAAATTAGGAATATTTCTTAAACCCTAAATCAACCGGAAAATTAAATAAAATTACATTCCACTCGGGAAAATCTTAAACCCTAGATTCGGTCAAATTTTCGATTTTTTTAGGGCCTCCCATTGTAAAACTCCCGAACTCCCGAAACTCCCAAACTCCCCAATTGCGTTTGGTGTGGATAATCTATCCAACCGAGCAGTGGCTCTAGCCTCGGTGCGACCAGGCAACAGGTGGAAATCTGTATAATCCATTTCACGAGAGCATTGGCTCCGGACCTGGCACGACCGGGCAGCAGTTGGAGATCTGGGTAAAAGCTCTAGCACTCCGAGGAGGCGGTGAAGGTTTAAAACCTTTCCTCCGGGCCGGCATCCCGAGAACTGTCAGGTAATTGGCAAACCTATTGTCATCCCCTGTAAGTGTACCGTGTTGGAAGGTTTGAAACCTTGAGCGTGGTAATGGATGTGAGACCTCGAGCCTTGGGGGAGCCTGGTAGTGCAGATGGCAGACCGGTGAGAGGCCGACCCTTGTGCTTAAGAGGTTGATCTCCTTACTGCGGTGTGTCTTGGGAAGTGTAGTGCCATCCCAGACAACAGGCGGCTGAGACCTGTATAATCATTCAGAGCAACAGTAGAAGATCTGTATAAAAACTTTACTGGTCCGACGTGGTCAGCGTGGACGTGACCTTCCCTAAGGGGGGGGGAGTTGTGCTAGGAGGCAAGCACAAGAGCAAGAAAAACGGCTAAGTATAAAACGCAAGAGTACTCAGTACGGAGTACAGTAGGACCGATCAGAATGATGTTGATGTGAGGTGCCTAGCTTGTTGTACGGAGTACTCAATACAGTTGAGTTATGGAAAGAGTTCCTGAATGTATAAGAACTCCAAGTGTAACCCGTTTCGGATATGAGAACTGAACTGTGAATTGTAACATAAAAAGTAAGAGCCGTAACTGCTGTATATTGTGTATTGAAAGCATACACTTGCAAGCAAAAGCATAACTAATAAGATTTACGAAACCGAAGTCTTGTAGTTGACCAAACGTAATCATACCTCGTGCGGTCGTTTAATAAGTGTAGATATAGTAAGTCCGAAACCGTAAGGAAGAAATAAGCAAGAGTGGAGACTCCTACAGAAATTAGGAACTCCAAAAAACGGGTCCTACCCCCTCCCCCCTCCCCCACACACCGAAAAAAGGTGCCGCTAGGAAGGTCTCTCCCCCGCAGACCGAAAAACGTCTTGCTAGTGAGGGGGAAGTTCCACCTCCCCCCATGCCGAAAGTCTTCTTGCTAGAGGCCACTTAGCGGCCGCTCGAAAAATCTGCCTAATTCTGATATTGTGAGTAATAACAAGTGCCTTGAAAACTGCCACGAAAGCAGAGTGGGGGGTGCGGGTACTCAGCCCTAATCGCAACAGATTACCACTGAAAATTGCTCAAAACACATGAGAAATGCCAACATTTCGGCGCCTGCGGCGGAATATCCCATAGCTTTATTATAAGAGTTCAGCGTCCGTCAAATTCATTTCAGCCAAGCACCCTTCAAAGCTCCTCTAGTGCCGCGTGGTGGTATCCGCGCGTGGGGCACTCCCGCCCCCGCGCGCGTGATGGTGGTATCCGCGCGTGGGGCACTCCCGGAGAGTCATTTTAGGTGAATGATGGAATTTCGTATTAATTACTTTGTGTGATGAGACCTTTGGTTATGCAGGCGCGCTTAGCAGGCATGTTATTTCCTGGTTCGAAGGATGGTGTCGCTCGTCTGTGTCAAGGTTGTATATCAACCTTAAAGACTATGCGGCTGCTATTGAACTGTAGCAACACGCAATGATATTTGGTGGGGCATGAGTGCAATCTCTGGTGTCCACTGGACGGACCGACTGGCCCGATATGAATCCCCTGATTCGAAGGTGGAGTGCTTGCAAGGGGAGGCTCGACAGCGTCTGAGTACGTTCCCACCCTCTAATATACGTGAAAGACCCTTGCAGTATATGTGAAGCATGCCACAACACACGTTCAGCATACTTAGTTGCTTGTGCACCTTTCTGAAAAGTAGGGCCGCAATATGCCTGCAATATGAATGTAGTATACCTGCAACATACGTCCAACGTATTGTACACACACTACATAAAACTTACAGTTTATAGCATTTTTTGTTTGCAGTCGCCTATCTCTACGATTACAACGCCCCGGACAAGGAGGACGAGGAGGAGGCTGACCGCCTGGAGGCGGAATGCAAGAAGAAGGAGGTGGAGGCCAAGTCCAAAATCCACCCGCCTCCGCCTCCGCCTCCGCCTCCGCATCCGCAAAGGGCAAGAACAAGCCCTCGGAGGGCCCCGCCTCCGCATCCGCAAAGGGCAAGGCCAAGGCGGTCGCGTCACCGGCCCCGTCACCGGCCAAGCCCGCCAAGCCCGAAGCCCCAAATGTTGAAGACATCTTCTACGTGGGGAAAGAGGTGGTGGTGTACTCGGGGGCGCAAACGGAGTACGAAGCGATGAAGAGTTCGGTACGTCCCGACAAAGGCCAACTCGTGACGAACACCGACCGATTGAAGGCCAACGTCGGGCTGTTCGCCGGGTTGGTGGTGGCGAATGCGGTTGGGGATATTCTCCCCAACCACATCATGGACGGCCCCGACTTCCCCCTCACCGAGGGGCTCATCGGGATCAAGGTGCGCACCAACCCTTTCAATATGTGTACAATATGTCTGTAATAGTACTGTACTATATTTCCAGTATTTGACACATGTATTTCGTTTGGTGGGGCTGCAGGTAACTGGTATTCTCGATATGAAGATGTTGTGCAAAGAGAAGCCGTACCCTTATGTCCGCAGCGCCGTCTCCTTCATCATGATGAAGGAGGTGGACAAGCGCCTCCCGGAAGGGATGGACGCTACCCACCGCGTGGGGAATCCCAACTCGGATGCGTCCATCTTGTTGGAGAAGGCCTTCAAGCGCGAGGGAAGAACAAAAATAAAAAACCTTGTAGTGGACGTAGCCTACGTTAGGCAGGGGGACCAATTGTGAATAGTATTTGACAATTTGTAATTGTAATTGTAACTGCAACTTCAATATGCCTCTCGTTGACATATGCAATAGGTCCACAGCATACTTGCAGCATGTTGAATATGTCTGTGCAATATGCATGCAATAGGTCTACAGTATATATCCAATATAGGCAACTTTTATTTCAATACATATGCAATATGTCCACAGTATATATACAGCATATTGAATTTGCATGTTCAATACGTATGCAATAGGTCCGCAGTATGTATCCAACATACTGAATGTTCCGTTTCAATACATATGCAATAGGTCCGCAATATATATACAACATATTGAATTTGCATGTTCAATACGTATGCAATAGGTCCGCAGTATGTATCCAACATACTGAATGTTCCGTTTCAATACATATGCAATAGGTCCGCAATATATATACAACATATTGAATTTGCATGTTCAATACGTATGCAATAGGTCCGCAGTATGTATCCAACATACTGAATGTTCCGTTTCAATACATATTCAATAGGTCCGCAATATATATACAACATATTGAATTTACATGTTCAATACGTATGCAATAGGTCCGCAGTGTGTATCCAACATATTGAATGTTGACTTACAATATGTATACAATATGTATACAATATGTATACAATATGTGGGCAATATGTCTGCAACATGCCTTCATAGTGTTTGCGACATGCATGGTGCATGTCTCCAACCCTATACTACACATATGTTGAAGGCATATTGAAATTACTCTCTGCATCAGAACTTCAATATGTCTCCAATACGTGAGGGCTCACTTCAATACTATGTTGAACACATGTTGGAGCGCTTGCAGGCATATTGTACACATATTGTAACATTTTGTATTGTATTGAACATGTATTGTCAATACGCGTGCAATATGCCTGCAATATGTGTTCAATACGATGTATTGCACGCGTCTAGAAACGTAGGGGGTCGGAGCAGCCACAGGTGGCTGCGAGGGACCCGGGTGTCAAAGCCAGCCAGGGCGCCGCCCATGCAAGTTGTGGTACCACCCAGCCGACTGCCAATAATACTGGAACGGTGGGATCGCCGCGGGTGATAGCACACCAGCAGCACCACCGACCTCGTCGTCGGTGTGCTCCGGTGCCGCGGATAAATCATCATGTGTGGGGTAATTTTGGGTAGAATCCACACCTCGATTGTCGATTAAAGACGTGCGGAAGGTTGTTGTCGTTGCCAGAAGCATCTCTGGGTGCGGCCCATGATCGACACCACCGACCGGTGGAGCCACGTCGGCACCCATGCTGACACCACCGAAAGCTGAAGCGGCCGACGGCACAGCTGCGGCACACACAAATAAAAACATGCAAACCGCGAGGGATGTTAGGGCGGAGTAACCAAAACCCAACGGCGGTCTGCCGCATCCCAAAGTCTGCCGCGGTGGCGGAAGACCCTCGTCGCCATCCTCGGAGTCCTCCTCCGCCACTGAAACGGAGTCCATGGGTGCAACCGGCCCCACGCAATGTATCGCGAGGGTCGTTTTAGTGCCAGTCAGGTCCAGCTCGACCGCAAACTCCTCCATGAAGGACATGTCCGGCTCGTGGGCGTGCAGCGCGCTGACAGGGTACATACCCTCGTCGGACACCACCGACTGCGGAGCGGTAGGTGGTGCTGGCGGCGGCGGCACAACCAGAGTGTCGTCACGGACCTTGTCGTGGACCTTGAAGCCGTTGATGTGGACAACACCACCAACTGCGCAGACCCCGAAGCGGGTGTTGTCAGTCAGCGGGCTGGCAGCGCTCCAGATACTCGTCGATGGTGTCGGGTACCCGCTCCTCGTTGGCAGCGAAGGAGAAGGCGGAGACGATGTCGTAGAGCTCCGTTTGCCATCCGCAATGTAGCGGACGGCGTCGAAGCGAGCGGCGTCGTTGCTCTCCATGGCGTTCTGGAACAGCGTGGCGAAGACGTCGTGCGCGCTGTCCGTGATGCTGAAGCCGTGAGCGCCAACATGTCCACGTGGCCCGCCGTTCGGGCAGTCACGGTGCCAGTGCTTCTCCGCCGTAGCGGAGCATGTGGGATTCGCGCACAATGGAACGAACGTACCCGTAGGCTTGTGGAAAGCCACCTTCTTTGAAGTCTCTCCACGTCCATGTCGCGGGAAGTTCTGCGGGAAGTTACCGTGCTCGGGGATGAGGCGTCGCACCGAAACGGGTGCGACGCGACGCGATGCGACATGCGATGAGACGCGATGCGATGGAAATCGAACCTGGATCGAAAATACAAAAGGTAAAATCTCAAAATCTCAAAAAATCGAACATGGATCGAAAATCAAAAATGCAATAATTCTGAGCGTACGTTGCTGCTCCCATAGGTCACGCGTGTTTTCTAAATTACCGGTATATATATAACTTCGATGCGGCATTAGTGAAGGTAGGTGAGGAGGGTATGCAGGGGGGGTGCAGGTCCCCTCCCTCAAACAAAGGAGGGGGGAGGAGGGTGGGCGGGCTTAATCCTTAATTCATCAGGGAGGGGAAATGGTGAAGGGTAGTAGATGTACATTCTGGTGGAGCTTGAAGAAGTGGATTCGTACTCTATTTCCCATGGCCTTCGCCACATCGCCTACTCGCCTTCGTGGATTCATTAACTACGTTGTCTATCGGTTTCCACGTGCTTTCGCGGACCACTACTAACCACAAATCAAGATGGCCGGCCCCGTTACCGGTTCAAAGTACACGTCCCATTGCATACATTACATACCGACGGCACCATCCACCCCTTTCGCGTGAACTTTTCCCTCGCGTTGCCGTTCGCCATTCGCCTCCTGCCACATATAAGCCGGTTTCTCATCAGCTCCGAAATCTACACCCAAACCGAATATTTTTCTTCGATCATTGCGTACCTGTTACGTATTCATGGAGCCAGCTTCTTCGGCTTCTTGTACGCCGCGTGCAATCCATTAGTCCCCACACAGCCTAAGGAACACCCCGCAATGGCGTACGACGAGAAGTGCACCGCCCCAAGGAAATTCTCACGTTTCTTTTCGGCTCCATCCGGAGGGCTCCAACGTCAATGCTTCCTGTGTAAGCAACCTCCTGCGTGGCACCCTCTTGTTTTGTCGCCATCATGCTTTTTTTTTTTATAGCCATGCGGAATTTTGGGGTTGGTTGCAGAATTTTCGTCTGCGTGCCGAATCTCCCGGAAAAAAATGATCCGAACCCTTAGTAGAGATACCATTACGGTTCCCGTTCTGTCATTTCCCCCCTCAGGAAATTCTGCATCGCCATCGCCATCGGAAAGTTGTCACCATCGACAAATTATTATGGGTAAGCTAATATGTCCCAGCATGCACTTCATTTCTCGGCTATGATTGTAGGTTTCCGCAAAGGGTGTGCAGAATCATTTTATCCCCGGCGTGGGAGCATAGTGTAGCTTACTTTCTTTTGCAATCTGGTGGTTTGGATACGGGTTGCCGAAGGAATTAGTCCAAAGATACCGACGGAATTGGTCTAAAGATAAGCATACGCACTCGCGAGCACACGCACACGCAAAACCACATAGCAAGACACGAATGCCAACCTGACCCGTGTGCATGAATCACTCCCAGGTACGCACCATCGTATATACGTACTGAGCTTATTGGTCGATCTCAATATTTAGATCGCCGCTAGGCCTGTATGCCATCTCCAATCTGATCGTTCGATTATATCATCATTCTATTATATATTGTATTACAAAGAATAAACAGTGAACGCTCACTAAGCCATGCCTATGACCGACGCTGCCTGTGTCACCATCCCGCTCTGCTATTTGGTGTTTGGTTGTTTAAGGTAAGGTACAGTAGGGTAAATAATGTAATTTGCTTTGGTCTTAAAACATAAAGAGTAGAGGTTACCAGCACCCAGGCCACGGAATACGCGCGATCTACTGGTATGACCCCTGCTGGCGGCCCATTATAAACGTGTGAAGCAAGTGCTGTGGGTATGTATCGGATGGTGAAGGTCTGGGATCAGAAATCAATTGCGAACACCGCGAGATGCTCCCCGCACATCCAAATCAAGGGAAGATAAAACGTGTGGCTGTTATCACTCCCTGCCTCAGTCTACTTGAAGCAAAGGCAGACTTGGCTGCCGTGAGGCAGTATCCGACAGAAAGGTGCCACATGGACGGCCGCATCACATAATTTAACCCCTAACCTGGTACACGCTGCGATATCGCAGCAAATCCCTTCTCCATTCTTGAGTGCGTCGGTCAATTTGTTGGCAAAGAAGGCAATAATCGACCAGGCAAGCTGCCTGCATCTATATGTACATGCAGATTTGAGAGTCCATCGTATGGCGCAGACATGTCGGTATGATACATATATCTCACACTACCATCTTGACTAATAGAAACCTGGGCAAACTAGTCAATTTGGATTGAATATACACATGCAAATAAGGCGTGAATGCGCACAAGGGGTCGAGTGGCGTGCACATGCGATTGCAAGATTGCTACATATCATGTCGTAAATACACCCCATCATCTCATAATTGGTCAACATGCGATAGCGTGATCAACATACGTAATATTGATGGAACTACAAACGACCCAAGGCGGAAGTATGGAAAACATTGCTTAAGTATTGAAAAACATTGAAAACACATTTATTTTTTCTGTGCTTTTGGTGTTTTTTTTTGTCGGGAAAATCTATGTAGGAGGATATATATACATATTTTCGTCAAGAAGTGAGCGAGACAATTATTCACATGTACAACGCCGATAGCTGCATGCTAGTCCGGCCACCCATAACCGGACATTGTGGTCACAAGAGGGGTATTTGCATAAGAAGTATTTCGAAAAAGCAGGAATTTGTGGCGTACATTGAGAATATTTCGGTATGTATAGTACATATACTTGCTCGCAATAGCTAAAAATGTTAGTGGTATAGCTATGTATAACATACATCGGCAAGTGCATTCACGCTTAGTCGCATGTCGGTGCATGTCGCACATTTGCAAAAGGAGTCATATGTGGCAAATAAATTAGTACCAGGTTATAGGGGTTAAGTCCACCAGGTAGTCGTTCGCCCCTTCCCCATCTATGATAATTCCATCACACATTGCATGCTTACACTCGAATGGCACATTGATACAATACTATATACATTATATATTATAATATGACTATATCACCACAAAATGCTCATCGCTCTAAGATGGCATCGGTACTTAATATTTTGTTTTGTTGCAGGGCTGCCATAATTTATTGAATAGCCACAACTATGTATCGCAGATGGTAAATCAGCGTTTTCGGTGGATGCTCTACCCGCGGCGAACACCTCTGACTTGTTCCAATATTTTGCTGATAGCATCCTCGCTTCTCCAATCAAGGATGATCTCTTGATGTACACAGCGCACTCGAACGCCAAATCTCTCAGAAATAGTTCGAGCCATAGCTTTCACACGGTCGAGTGCTGCTCCTCTGGATCTGGTTCTAGGTAGCTTGTATTGGTACCCCCCTGAGATACACGGTACCAGCTGTTATAACAACATCTTGACGCAGCATGCATTGAAACCTTCCTGGTGACATCGATACATAGCTACAGTGATTCGTTTATTTGCGCACTTTATCACCCCATGTAGAGCATGGCCATCAGAGAACAGCCACACCTAGCATCCCGATTGGGGACACATAATCAAGACGAAGATGAACAAGGGAGCTACACAAAAGGCGCGCACGTATACAACGTATATACGTTGTGTATAGGGCTGCCCAGATCACCCATCATAAAGGAAGATATATTCAGAGAAGAGCCTCGAAGCTCCTCACACGCTTCTTAAAGGCGTCGCATCCCCCCCCCCAATTTTAGCCATCCAAGCCTTGAACACACTGCAGCGAGAAGCAGTGTCGGAACTGCTGCAGGGGCTGCTTCGACTGAACGAACACAAACTGTCACTACTGAGCTTGGAAGCAACATCGACAAGGCTGCCACTGTTGATGCTGAATGTGGACGGATGCCAGTTTGAAGTATCCAAGGATGCCGGCCCAATGTGAAATGGCGGTGGCACCCACCTTGTCTCAATGTGTCTCTGACGCTCTTTCTCAAGGTCTCCGCATCCACATTAGAGCCAGGATCCTCCCTTCGCATCTCCTCAACTTGACCGTCAATGAACTTGCGCAACGCTGAAACACAATGGAAGGAGCAACGCTGTCAACAAAGGCGTTTAGTGCCACGTGTATTCAGAAAGCATCTTTGAATGGCAGATGCATCTCTGGAAATAAAAACACAGACTGCGATTTCTGGGTATTTTTACTCAACAATTTCTACACCGGGGGCACATCCTTTTCTGTTTGCTTTGCAAAGTCCCTGCAGTGGGGGAAGGCGTCCCGAATTCTATCTCCCAAATTGCATCAATTTCAGTGTAGGCAGCCGCTCAGAGCGCAGCTCTCCTAACAGCCCAGATGCCACCCACACGCTTTCCGTGGCTTGTCGATGCGCTCCGTGCCTCAGCCCCACAGAGACATAATTGAAGAGTGCGGCGCTTTTGAAGATCGTATCAAGCACAGGATCGCATCATGGCAATATGGTAAAAGATGGATGCACAGCATCCAACAAATTGCAGCAGGAGTGCCAGAGCCCGGGCTTACTGGAGCTCGCTGACCGGAGATGCAACGCAGCAGACATGACACCATGAAGAAAATAGAGGTGGGCAGTACGGAAGCACCGAGAATTTCAGCCGGAATAATCACCATACTTAACACATAACAAAATGTCATCTCAAACATGGAAAGTGCTCTACAATAACATGGTTTCGGCCCAACACTCGGTGATACCATACCCTACCCCTCACCAGAGGGACATGGCCAACAGCGATGCATGGCTTTGTCCTGTCTGAAAGCTCCGATCGAGAATGGGTGGCGCTTCCTGTTTGCTCTTCTTGGGCTCTCACCAGGATGCTCCGCGGGCGCGCTCCCTTTGTATGGTCCAGGCCGCCTGGTGCGCGACTCGGGCAGCTGGCAGATGTCATGCCTGAAGAACGGGGACGGTGCTTGCGCCTGGCGTGCGCCTGACGTGTGCCTGACCTGGACTTGTACCGGGGCGTTCTGAGCTGGCGCTTGTACCGGGGCGTTCTGAGCTGGCGCTTGTACCGGGGCGTTTCGAGTTGGCGCTTCATTCGGAGGTTTGATTCGTTTGCTTGACATGGGCGAGCCAGCGCTGTTGCCGACGGGGTGCTTCCGCTTGGGAATTGTCAGTGGCGGCAGCGCAAGTCCAGAGGGCCCGCCTACCGGCCTTGAATCTGAGGCCTGCTTTTGCAGCGAGCTTTCCCTCTGAGGGGGCGGGCGCGAAGGGGAAGGGGGGACGGGCGCTTCACTCATGCGCACATCTGCGCGCGCACGTGCTGGCTGCTCTGGCTGGGACGCCGATCTGGCAGCAACACCTGCAGCGCGCTTATCTCTACCGTTGACGTCATAAGCAATGGCAAACCTGCGAGGTGAACCCAGCTCATGGTCCATCAGAATACAGCGACGCATCGACAGGCATGGCTTTGTCACGTCAGCTCAAATCTACAAAAGTAGAGAGTCTTCAGCTTTTCACGTGCCACTCTCCCCAACGCGCGACAAGGACAAGCAGGCGGCTCGACACTCGAACCCTGCAGAGAGGAAAACGCTGCGTGCGGCTCAGCACTCGAATCCTGCAGAGAGGAGAACGCTGCGTGCGGCTCAGCACTTGAACCCTGCAGAGAGGAGAACGCTGCGTGCGGCTCGGCACTCGAACCCTGCAGAGAGGAGAACGCTGCGTGCGGCTCGACACTCGAACCCTGCAGAGGGAGAACGCTGCGTGCGGCTCGACACTTGAACCCTGCAGAGGAGAACGCTGCGTGCGGCTCGGCACTTCGAGCCCTGCAGAGAGGAAAACGCTGCGTGCGGCTCGGCACTTGAACCCTGCAGAGAGGAAAACGCTGCGTGCGGCTCGGCACTCGAACCCTGCAGAGAGGAAGACGATGATGCCGCGAGCTGGTGGACAACGACATTCAAAGCAGCGTGCGCCGGGCCACCTGGAGGCCGCTGAGGGACCCTCGCGCAGCAGGCAGCAGGGGCGCGAAAACATTGCGCCGCCACATTCCTAGAAAAAACACAGCTGTGAAGGGAGCTATGAACCGGTGCTGCATTCGCATGCCCGGGTATGGCATATGCTATGCGCGGTGGGGGCTCGGTATCAAGTGCGGCGCGGCTTGGGGATCATGCGCATCCTGCATCCTGCATCCTGCATCCTGCGGCGGGCGCGCACCGCGGAGCGACGTGTTCCCAGCACCTCGCACCAGCAGCGCCGCCGATCTGGGAGCCGCTGACGAGGAGCCTCTGGTAGAAGAGCCACGCGGGAAGCCAGGGAATGCACAGGATGCTGCGGCACATGGACGTGAGCTTCTCCTCCTGGTCCCTCCCGCTGTAGTACCGTATGGACGTGTGATCCTCGCGGTGTCGCTCGAGGAGGGCCTGGCTCCATCTCAGGTATTCACGGGGACTGCGGCCAAATTCTACGGGGTTTGCCGATTTCTTCGGACCCGACCCGCGGGGCCACTTGTCAGCTCTCTTCAGGATGCTGTTCGCCTTCACGAAGTCCAGCACACGGCGGTTCCATTTGCCGATCTTCTCTTCCACTCCACCTGCCGTCCTCCAGGAGTTGAACGCCTCCGCAAAAGTTTCGAACTCGGGCGTGTTATTGTTATTATTATTGTAGCAGTACGCCGTGTTGAACTTCATCATCGCGGCCACCACGTCGGGAAGGGTCCAGAACAGCGGATGCTCCAGCACCTCCGTGGCGGTCGGCCTCAGCTTCGCGTCCTGTTCCAGCATGTCGGCGAGCAGGTTCGCGCACAGGTCCGCCTGATACTCGTCCGCGCCGCTGCCCACCTGCAGGCGGGCGCGGAAGTTCTTGGCGTTTTGAGCGTAGCGCAGGAATCGCGGCTTAGACTCGGTGGCGTGCGCGCTGGTGATGTACTCGCGCTCCGCCTGCAGGCGGCCCCTCAGCTCGGTCCTGTGGAAGAAGCCCTCCCGCACATCCTCGGCGGTCTCCCAGATGGGCTTCGCGGAGTACGGACCCACCCAGTGATGGTCGTCTTTGATGTTGCCCACATTCGCCACCAAGTCGAGCATGTACCACGCGATGAGCCCGAGGGTCCACACATCACTCTTCGCTGCAGCCTCCCTGCTTGGAGCAGCAGCCTCCGACGGACTCGAAGGCTCTCCGGGGCGCATCCTCTCCGGGGCCTCCCACCCATCACTCCCAGCTTGCACTTTCACTGCGTGCCGCACCCAAGTGGGGTCAGTCTGCTGGACCGGTGTATCGTGGCCATATTTAACACATTACAAAATGCCATCCTAAATATGGGAAAGTGCTATCAAAAGACACGGCTTTGCCTTGGCACGAGTTGATTCCACACCCCTCCTGTGTACCGTCAGTCTGCGCCGTGTCGTGAGCATGGCCGGCACCTTACACCTGCTCCGCCTGGCGGCAGACCCCCACGGTACCGCGAGGCTCTTGGTGGACCTCGGAGGGTCCCACCAGCTTATGACTTGCTGGACAACGCCACGCACACTGCGCGGTCCGAGGTGTACAGCACGCGAGTAGATGTCAGCCCAGGCACCACCCCAGTAAAGGTTTGATCATTGCTACACACGTGCCAGCGATACATGCCATGGACGGCAGCTTGGCCCGAGGGCATGCTACAGCCCCTCAGGGCACCGCCACGAAGGCACGCGATCAGCGTTATCAGCGGCCTCAGCTCAGCCTTCGCCGGCACGCGCTGCAGATGGGAGGGGAATCTGAGGGGCCTGGAATGACTGAGCGGCGAGCCGCAACCAAGTCTTTTGATCACCCTTTCCATATTCAATGTGCGAAATATCGAAATGGTTTTGGATTCACGTTCGGTGATTCCGTACCTGAGGCATCCATGTCACCGAACTTTAAAGACAGACTGGAAGGGTCCGTGATGTTGCCTGTGTACAGGATGTTTTCTGGCTTGATATCGCTGTAGAGCCCGCCCGCGGTCCCGCCAGCGCGGTGCGAGTGCAGGAGTTTCAGTCCGCTGCTCAGTCCCAAACCAAGGCCCCAACGCCGTCACGGTTCCAGCATTCGCAGAACATCTGTGATGATGCTGGCCGAT
This sequence comes from Cymbomonas tetramitiformis, assembly GCA_001247695.2. NCBI lineage: Eukaryota > Viridiplantae > Chlorophyta > Pyramimonadophyceae > Pyramimonadales > Pyramimonadaceae > Cymbomonas > Cymbomonas tetramitiformis. The sequence goes on along the minus strand of LGRX02035615.1, from coordinate 89,900 downwards.
TCGATCAGTGGTTGCAACACGTCCAAGTTCAACACACAGCACAAGCTCATCTTCAATATCACAAGGCATGGCTTCGGCTAGACACTCGACCTCTCCATACTCCCTTGTGCTTCGCAATAGGCTCGGAGGCAGGGCCCGCGCACAGAAGGAAGAAAAGCGCTCCGCCCGTGTTATGCACGCAAGCAGCTTTGAGGCTCTCCTGTGGAGTACTATCGCTTTCCACCACCACCCAAAGCTCGTGCCGCTGCCGGGCTCGCCTCCCCTGAGGTAGGGGCCTCTCCTGGGGAGGGATTGGGTCCGCAGATCCACCTCATCAGCTGTTTAAACAGGCGCACAAAGTGGTGCCAGGGAATCTTCTTGTCTGCATGCCGCATCTGGCACAGGAGGTCCATCAGATTTCCACCGCATATCTCCATCACCAAGAAGGTCGAGCCATTCTCGTGGAATTGTTTCAAGACCTTGACCACCGCTGGATGCTGTATTGGAAGGTCCAGGACGCGCCCCTCGGCGCGTCTCTTCTGAGTCTCGCACTTCTTCACAGCCACTGGATACCATTCGCCGCCGCACATGTTGGGCATGAACGCCCCGAGAGACACGGCGGCGGCGCTGAAGGTGCCGGTTTGTAGGGCGTGGTCCAGGAAGACGTTGAGCACGCTGGCGGTGCTGGCATCTCGCAGTTCGAAGCACTGCACGGGGATCTTTACGTCTATATACGGGCGGAGGGCTTCCTGGAATTTTGCTGAGATTCCGAAATCTGCGAGAAAGCAAAGGATTCAGACATATGCCGGCGGCGCACAACTGTATGAATGAACGGTGGCGATGCGTCATCAGACGATCATCGCGGCGGGCATGGCAACGCAGACTCGCATGAAGCATGCGCCCTCCCATCTCGCCGGAGCTCCGCGTTGCGGGCGAGGGAGAGCCGGCGCGCGCACGCAGACCACATGGCACACGCAGACCCAATCCGAAGACACTTGCTTGCAGAGCGTTGCCGGTGGTGGTGCGACCGCATCTCTACTACCGGCAATCTGGGACGCGCGGAGCAGAGGAGGGTAGTTGTGGGCGGACCCGCATTGTTGATCGCCTTGCGTGCGGGAGCCTTTCTGCAGTGTAGGATCTGACTCAGCTTGTCCAGCTTCTCCCTGGAGTACACCGCAGGGAAGTCCCTCCAGTGTGCGACGAAGCGGTCGAGCATCGCGCGCAGCTCCTCCTCGGCTTTGCACTGCTCCGCCACCTCCGGCAGAACATTCAAGAAGGCGTCCACATAGCTCGTCCGAGCGTCCGTTTTGAGACACGGCAGCGTTTGGTACAGGATCATCAGATAGCCTTTCTTCATCTTGTCGCCGGAGTTGAATGCTGCCCTCCATTCTTGAACCACCTCCGCGCACTTGTCGCTGTGCTCCCGCAGCCAGGTGGCGAGCTTCTTCACCGAGGCGGTGCGGAACATGTTCTTTTGCAGCCTCTGCTGCTCCGCAGGGTCCCCTTCCCACTCTCGCAACTTCCGCTGCAGCGCTTCCAGGCTGAACATCTCCTGGTCCTGGTCCTGCGCTGACTCGTGGGCGCTGCAGCGCATCCCCCCCGGCGATTCGGAACACAGCAACACGCGGCGAATCAGAACACAGCAACACGCGGCGAATCAGAACACAGCAACACGCGGCGAATCAGAACACAGCAACACACGGCGTAAAAGGAGACATATACATGATCGTGCAAGCAGGAAAAATGTATGACTCGATGTTGTGCAGAACATGTTCAAATACATGATACTTCCTGAGGTATATGTATATTCGGTCCAGCAAGTCTGTGTGCTGCCGTGTTGTGTTAGGGATGGCGCGGAGCCTGCGCGCCGCTTCGGGCCCGAGGTCTCTGCGGGCCCGAGGTCTCTGAGGTCTTTGGATGCACGCACATACTTCAGAACACTTCATGAGTATATAAAAAGTACATACATACTTATGCATGTAAATAGTAAATATATCATGAATTATATGTAAGGGAGAAGTTCACTGATCTGGATTAGAATGAAAAGTCTACCCCCACTGTGAACTTATCACTATATGTAAATTTATATCAGCATGTACACTCATATCGTATGTGTACATATATATATATATATAAGGGATAAAAGTTTACATCGGGGGCAGCATCTCATTTTAATCCCGCCAAGAGCCCGACATCTCATTTTAATCCACATCGGGGGCCGACATCTCATTTTAATCCACATCGGGGGCAGACATCTCATTTTAATCCACATCGGGGGTTGACATTTCATAGCATGCGTAGACAGAAGACACACACAACGATATAATGTAAATGAAACATAACTATGCAAATCCAACCGGTAGATATGTAACTCGTATTACGATGAGCATATCTACCGGTTGGATTTGCTAAAGAATGTTTTTTGGTGCCGCAAACGATGAAAGACTGTCTTGTTTGGCGAAATAAAACAGTTTTTCACTGTTGGACGCTCAAAAAAACATTATTTCGCAAATCCAACCGGTAGATATTCTCATCGCAATATGATTTACATATCTACCGGCTTGTTGAATTTGCATAGTTATGTTTCGTTTACATTATATCCTTACGTTGAATGTAATGCATACCCCCGATGTGGATTAAATAAACTCAATGGTCGTCAGCCCGATGTGAATGTCTGATGGATTAAAATAAAGGAATAATCTACCCGATATTGAATTAAATAAGGTAATACGCCCCGATGTGGATTGAAATGGTGTCATCTGCCCCCGATGTGGATTTAAATGAAATGTCATTTGATGTGGTTAAATGAAATGTCGGCCCCGATGTAAACTTATTCCCTATATATATATATATACACACACGTTGTATATATCACGAAGTATACATACATATATAATATATTTCATAAATATAGCACAACGTTGTATTTATATACTTGGGATAAGTCTAGATGGTGAACATTTCATTATAATCCCAGGTGGTGTAGGCACTTCATTTTTAATCTAGGTGGTGTGGGCACTTCATTTAATCCTAGATTAGGCACTTCGTTTAATCTGGGTGGGTGTAGGCACTTCATTTTAATCTAGGTTGGGTGTAGGCACTTCGTTTTAATCTAGATTGGGTGTAGGCACTTCATTTTGGTCTAGATTGGGTGTAGGCACTTCATTTTAATGTGCCATTGGGTGTAGACACAAGAATGTGGGGTACGGGTCGTAATCTTTGTTATTATTTGTTGCTAGAAAAAATATCATTTCGCAAATTCCACCGGTAGATATCAACATCCGACCACAATAAAGATATCTATCGGTTGAATTTGCGAAATAATGTTTTTGTATGCGATGACTAGCGAAAAACTGTACGGAATCGATGTTTGTTGTTATTTGTTGCAAGACAAAACATCATTTCGCAAATTCAACCGGTAGATATCAACATCTAACCACAATGAACATATCTAGTGGTTGAATTTGTGAAATAATGTTTTTGAATGCGGTGACAAGCAAAAAACTGTTCGTAATCGATGGTTTTTGGTGTCTGATGCTTAAAAAAACATTATTTTGCAAATCCAACCGGTAGATATGTTCATTGTGGTCAGATGTTGATATCTGACGGTGGAATTTACATAATAATGTTCACATGCAATATTATCAATGTAAAATGTAATGCCCTCTTGGCATCAAGGTATGTTGAAATGAAGTCTACACCCAATCTGGATTAAAATGAAATGTCTACACCCAATCTAGTTTAAAACGAAGTATCTACACCCAATCTAGATTAAATGAAGTGCCTACACCCAATCTGGATTAAAATGAGAGACACCTACACCCAATCTGGATTAAAATGAAGTGCCTACACCCAATCTGGATTATAATGAAATGTCTACACCCAATCTAGACTTATCCCATATATATATAATATATATATGTTGCGATATGAGCATGGCCTGTACCGTTTCCTACTCATACCGCAACATAATTATATGAATGCGGTATGCATATGGTATAGACATTCATTCCAGCACAATGCGCGGGCGGCTCCCATAGCTCGGGTTCTACTGAAGGGTGAAACACGGACACGCACTTTTGCGGCCGGGACTTCAGGCGTGCGCGCTCACCTGGCGGCAGGCCTCGGGGCCTGGATGTGTCCATGGCAGGCGGAGCACAAGGGAGGCGACCTCTGCACAGAAACACTGCTCTGACAGCGTATACCGTTGCAGCAGCGCTGGCCCTTTGCAGGCTGCTGTAGCGTCCAGGTGTTCGAGGTGCCAAGTGGCGGGAGGGGCTTCTTGGCGCCCCCCTTGCGCCTGAACTCTGGAACCCCACGTCCGGTATCGCTTGCCGAAACCGCCTGTGAGTCACCGAGCTCGTTCAGTGCTTGTGAGCCACGTCGGATCTTCAACTCGGAGCTGCATGAGGCACGCGAAACATGCACTGGGAGGGCAGGGCCAGGGCTCTGAGGCCGCATGCGCTCCGGGCCCACCTGCCGGCACATCAGGAACTGCTTCCAGTTCTCCGTTTGAAAGGCGCACTTCTGCTTCATCATGCACTGGGAGCAGAGGCGGCGGTCCGGCTCCTCGGCAGCGTAGGCTCGCCTAACAGGAATCTCCACGTCGTATTGAAGCTCGACGTATTTGACGCACTGAAACCGCCACAGCACAGTTAGAACGTCTAAAACGCGCCGAAGCATATGGCGTGGCGTACGCACGGGTTTCTGACATATCCCCATCATGGCCAGAAGTCGTAGATACACCGAACAGGTGGCGCGGCACGCCACGCCATTCGATGACGAGTGTTTTGCACGGCTCACGAGACGGATTATGACAGCACACATCAAGCTCACCGGACTCTCCGGACCAACCGCCTACGGAGTCGAATGGGTCGGGAGGGGGACGAGGGAAGTAGAAGGATCAGAGCTGTGAACACAACGATTCAGACCATGCGATACGAAATCGAAGACTCCGCTGACACCGGTTGCAGCGGCTCTCACATCTGGAGCCAGACCTCCGAAGTTCTGGGATGACACTGCGTCACATCTGGAGCCGGACCTCCGAAGTTCTGGGATGACACTGCGTCACATTTGAGGCGGCGCATTGTTCGGCGCACCGTGATGCCCTCGCCTTGCTTAGCGTTGGTCGCCTTTCTTGCCGCCATTGTTTCCAACTTATACTTGCCCAGCTGTGCCCTCCGCTCGCACCGTCCGCATGAGCTCAGCCGCGCGTCATGCAAGGGACGTCTGGCCCCCATTTGGTCAGCCCTGGTTATTTATAGATTTGAAGCGATCCATCAACTTCCAATCGCTGACGAGGTGATTCTGTTCGTCCGCTCACGAGCTCGGTGAACACGTGCCGACTATGGCAGCCCCTTTCCCATTGAGGAACAGCGCAGCAGTTCCTTGCTTCGACTGCGCGGCATTACAAAGGATGCCGGTGTGGTCACACTCGGGAAAAACGGACAGGCGAAACGGGCAGTGACAGCGCACCTTGCGGAACATGCACCTGCAGTTCTCCGGATCCTTGCAGTGGTCGTACAGACTCTTGCCTGTGACGTACAACTGCTCCAGTTGGCGTTTAGTGTCTTGTTCGTCACCCTCGTTCACCGACGCCGCCTTCTGCAGGGATGCTGGCTCCGTGTCCCTGGCCTCGTGCGGCGCACTTTCCGACACAGGCTGCGGCGCGACACCCGTCTCCATCCTTCAAGCTTCAGATACGCGCGCGCGCGCGGTTATCTCTATTAAGGCATCTTTTCAGCTGCTCGTCACTATTGCACTTTCTTGGGCATCATAGGTCGGAACTGACACACATAGACCAATCGGCGCAATTCCCGGAGGGAAAAGATAGACAGTCATAGGTAAAGTAGTGCATAAGAAACTGTAAGAAAGCGACTGCTGGTCGGACACCTAGCTATGCAGTCATCGCCACAACACGACGCCATGCGTCTTCAAGCGCCAAATGTGATGAGACGTGTGTCACACAAGCAATCAATCCCCGTCCGAGCTCGTGCCCTGAAGTGTACTCCCCGGTGTGGACGCAGGGGACAGCTCTGCAGGAGTTCTTGGGCAGTCCGATATGATATCTAGGCCGTCGATTTTCTGGACACCGGTGCAGGGCGCAGCATCCACACGCGGAGAAACGTGGCCAGGCTGCTGCATGCACTGTGGATGGTGATCGGCGGAGCAAACACGGATGATTGGTCGGATGCGTTACCAATCCGTCAGCGTCTTTCGCCTTGCCTTTGCCAAATAGTACATACGCCAACTCCTGTGATCCGCGATGGCGTCAATCAGCCCAATCAACCCACAACAATCAGCCCAATCAACCCACAACAATCAGCCCACCCACGAAGGCCCCACCGGTGCCCGAAACATCCAGGGCTCCACGGAATATTAGCCCGACCATGCAACAACTCGCCATCTTGAAGCCACAACCATGGCTCTGTCTCACGCATCTCCTCTAATCTTCTCTCACCTCTGCATCCCCTCGCATCGCCTCGCATCCCCTCTCACCCCCTCGGAGGCAAGCAGTTCCCACATGCCTAGGGCCCTTGTTTTGAGCCGGACACTTTCAGGCCCTCAGACACGAGATGCGTGCTACATCTCGATCTCCATCCTCTCTATATCAGCACTCGAACTGTGGTAGTGTAACCTGCTTGGTTTTGATAGGAGAACCATGCAATCTCCATTTCTTTCCGATTCAAGCAGAATCGTAGGGACGCTATAAACGCGCGAGCGGCGAGGACCTGGGAATGTCGGATGGGGCGACACTAAGGATATTCACATCATTGGCTGTCGGGTGAGGCATCGCCGCGGCCTACCCTGAGGTCCCTGGCGGTGCCGGCAATCTTCTGCTGCTGCTGCTCCGAGATGGCGTGCTCCTCCGCCGCCAGTCCGACACATAGCCACTGCGCAATGTGCTGCCATGTGCCGTGGCTGCAATGTGCGGCTAGCTCGCGCTGGAGGGATAAGGGAGGTCCGATTTGCAAATCTTGAATTTTCTGACCAGGACCAGACCACCATGCCGTCAGGTGAGCACACCGCTGCGTCCCCCGCCGCTGAGCAGGCTCAGGGCTCGGCCGAGCCGCGGGGAACGTGGTGGGTGGGGCAGAGCAAGCTCGCTTGCTTCGCCTGCTCCAGGAGCCGTCACGCAGGCGGCTTGATCCGCTGAGCGGTGCCGATGCGATGCACGCGAAGGCGCTAGAAGATGCATGCGCCGGATGCGGGATGCCGGGGCGATCATTACCGCATATAATTCCTCCACAGCGATCTGCCGGCCGCGTTCTCCCGCATCCCGGATCCACCAAAATCCGTCCGGACACCGGCGGTCCGCCTCCAGCCCAGTCAGGATGTCCTGATGCTCGCGGGGCTTCAGCTCTTGCCGCTCGAGCAAAGTGCGGAGGCGCTCGTCGTCGCAGTACACCTCCAGCCCGCTCTGGTAGCGGATCTTGACACGGGACTTCTTATCCTCCTCCCCGTCGTCCGATTCGCCCATGTCACACATGAGGTACGCGTTGTGGCGGCGGCCTATCCCACAACCCAACATTGGCAATCCCGAATCTCCACACTTCCGGGGAGACGCCAAGGGGGAGGCGTCACATGCCGCGTTTGTCAAGCACTCGTTTCGAGAGTGCCGAAATGACGGCGGTTAACAGAACTAGCATCATGCAGCCATGGTGAGCCGTGATGACGGCGGTTAACAGAACTAGCATCATGCAGCCATGGTGAGCCGTGATGGCGGTTAACAAGAACAGCATCATACAGCCATGGTGAGCAGTGTCGCGGTTAACAGAACCAACGCATCATGCAACCCGGTGAGCCGTGACGGCGGTTAACAGAACGCGTATGCAGCCATAGGCCGGAAGCCGTGATGGGCGGTTAACAGAACCTAGCATCATACACAGCCATGGTGAGCCTGTGGCGGTTAACAGAACTTAACATCATGCAGCCATAGTGAGCGAAGTGACGGTTAGCTCAGAGGCTAGCATCACTTTAGCCATGTTGAGGCGTGATGGCGGTTAACAGAACTAGCATCCCCAGCTGAAGCCATGGCGAGCCGTGACGGTTAACAGAACTAACATCATGCACAGCCATGGTGAGCCCGTGATGACGGCGGTTAACAGAACTAGCATCATGCAGCCATGGTGACCCGTGATGACGGCGGTTAACAGAATAGCATCATGCAGCCATGTTGACAGTGACAGCGGTTAAGAAGAACAACATTGTAAACCATGGCCGAGCCGTGACGGCGGTTAGCAAGAACTAGCATCCCGTACAGCCATGGTGAGGCCGTGATGACGGCGGTTAACAGAACTATCTGTGCGCCATGGTGAGCCGTGATGACGGCGGTTAACAGAACTAACGGCAGCACAACCATGGTGAGCCGTGATGTCGGCGGTTAACAGAACTAGCATCATGCAGCCATGGTGAGCCGTGATGACGGCGGATAACAGAACTAGCTTCATGCAGCCATGGTGAGCCGTGATGACGGCGGATAACAGAACTAGCTTCATGCAGCCATGGTGAGCCGTGATGACGGCGGATAACAGAACTAGCATCATGCAACCATGGTGAGCACCGCTTTGCTCAGCCTTTTAGAGGAGGGCCATACACCAGCACATTCCTGCTCTTGCCGTCGACGTCATTTGGCTCACTATTTGACAGGCTCACTAGCGACTCATCGGGCTGCGGCTTGTATGCATGCGCGCCCCCTGGCGACTCACCCGGTTGCATCTCGTAAGCTTGCATGGCTCGCTGCTCAGCGTCGAGGCCATCGTTATCTTCTTGGCTCCACCATATCTGCGCAGGCGCCGACACTTCACATCATGAAATGCGATCCTGAAGCGGCCAATGCAGTGGAACGCTGCAGCTGAGTGTTTGCGGCGTCTTGACCTAGAGTCCTTGCCTCGAGTCCTTCCTCGAGGTTCACGGGCAGCCCTCAAGCCGGTGGCAGCGCATCCACGGGCGCGGCTGCGTGGGCACCCCTAGAGACTGCGCCGGGGACGCGCTCAAACCGGTGAGCAGCTGGCAGCGCAAGTGACACAGTATAGCACATCAATTTCTTGAGGAGTCAGCTGATGTATCCGGCATGCGCCATTTCACGGGCGAAGTGTTCACCTGCACGTGGCGGAGCTTCGCAAAGACGGTTTCCTGCTTGGCCTGGGCGGCACACCGATCTCCTCTGTCTCAGAGAGGGGGCATGACGTGGATAAAGGCTGGTGGTCGCTGTTGTTTCCACCGACACTCTGAAATCATCAAAGTTGGACTGGATTGATGGGAAACAGACAGCAGGCCACAACTGTCTCTGGCCGTGGGTGCCGACTGGTATGGAACTACCGAGTGTGAGGGCGAAACCGTACCCAGATCTACGGAGGACTTTTGCTTGTAGGCTAGATCAAGGGTGTATTTGCTGCTTATATTGGGAAATTTGACGCATACAACAAGTTGTCATGTTCGAAGAAATTGCGTTTTATACGCGATTCGAATGGTGCACGAATAGAGCGCCGAAAAAGTGCGTCTGATCAAGAAGCGGGATAAACTATTGCAGTTGGAAGCCGAATTGTCCGACCATGTGACAAAGTGTAAGCAGTTACTAGATTCTGTGCACAAGTTCATAGAGAAAAATGAGACCTAGAGGGACGTTGAAGACGTTAGCAGTGCAGGTTTAAATTTTTGGCGATACATACAACTAAGATATTGCTTGGTTAAATTTCAAAGCATTAACGGTTGTTCGAACACCTGAAACCTTCGGCCTCTATTTCAAAACGTGTCGCAATTGGCATGTTGTTTGACACAAACTTGATAGGTAGCATACACGTCAGCTGCGCAGAGTTTAGCTGATGCTCGCTCAGAAAACCCTCCGTCCGTACAAAACTGACGCTTGTGGTCTTATCTCTCTGATACTGCTCACCGGTCAGACAACAATGCTTGGTGTACAACGTTTGTAGACTTTCCTTGTGCGGTGGGGTCTGCACATCGTAATATTCGAGGGGTGAAGAAAAGTGGAAACACCGACCCAAAACGGGCAGATCTGCTGTGGTATCGCAAAATGCAACCACTGGAGCGGTTTCTAACAGTGTTTTGACCGATTGCAGAAAGGTAGGGTTATTTCGCAAAAAGAAGCCCGTGTACACAGACACTTGCTCACCGTCGCAAACGGAGATGGCGCTCATTTCGTACGGCCTGCTCCCTGCGAGAAACAGGAATTGAACTTTCATCAGCTTTACAAAACAACAACTTCGGTGCGCCGGTCACGGTCACAAGTTATGACCGCGACCGAAGTTGTTGTTTTGACAAAAACAAAGTAAAGCTGATGAAAGTTCAATTCCTGTTTCTTGCAGGGAGCAGGCCGTACGAATTGAGCGCCATCTCCGTTTGCGACGGTGAGCAAGTGGTTGTGTTCACGGGCTTCTTTTTGCGAAATAACCCTACCTTTCTGCAATCGGTCAAAACACTGTTAGAAACCGCTCCAGTGGTTGCATTTTGCGATACCACAGCAGATCTGCCCGTTTTGGGTCGGTGTTTCCACTTCTCTTCACCCCTCGAATATTACGATGTGCAGACCCCACCGCACAAGGAAAGTCTACAAACGTTGTACACCAAGCATTGTTGTCTGACCGGTGAGCAGTATCAGAGAGATAAGACCACAAGCGTCAGTTTTGTACGGACGGAGGGTTTTCTGAGCGAGCATCAGCTAAACTCTGCGCAGCTGACGTGTATGCTACCTATCAAGTTTGTGACAAACAACGTGCCAATTGCGACACGTTTTGAAATAGAGGCCGAAGGTTTCAGGTGTTCGAACAACCGTTAATGCTTTGAAATTTAACCAAGCAATATCTTAGTTATGTGTATCGCCAAAAATTTAAAGCTGCACCGCTAACGTCTTCAACGTCCCTCTAGGTCTCATTTTTCTCTATGAACTTGTGCACAGAATCTAATAACTGCTTACACATCGTCACATGGTCGGACAATTCGGCTTCCAACTGCAATAGTTTATCCCGCTTCTTGATCAGACGCACTTTTTCGGCGGTCTATTCGTGCACCATCGGGTCTCCACTAGAGAGGCGGCACAGATAGTGCATGCAAGAATATGGGGGGGCTCTGGGTCCACTCGAGGGGCGGCATAGATAGTGCATGCAAGAATATGGGGGCTCTGGGTCCTCGAAGTGCATGCAAGAATATGGGGGCTCTGGGTCCACTCGAGGGGCGGCATAGATAGTGCATGCAAGAATATGGGGGGGCTCTGGGTCCACTAGCGTTCTTTCCTTTGTTGCACGGGCGAGCGCAGGGCGTGTGCTGAGCCGCGCGGCGTGCTGCGAGAGACCGCACTTCACAGGATCCCCGGCCTGACAGGCGAAATCCCAGGTCCGAATGCTGGCGCAGAGAGAGCGCAGAGAGGGGCGGGCTTTCATTGGTTGTTGTGTGGTTCGGAGCGGATGCGGGGATGCCATGGAAAAGAAAATAAAGAAAACGAGACACCCTTTTCGGGGTGTGAGGCCTAAAGTTCCCATGACGTACGATGCCGTGGACACACTCCCCACATAGCTCCTCAAGCCTCCTGCGCAGCCGCGGCGCCCGCTCCGCGAGCTCCTCCATGCCGTCCACACTCATGTGCAGCACGCTGCCGTCTTCAGGATTCAGCAGCTTGGTCCAGGTTTTGATCGCCGGGACCAGGATGGCGCAGAGATGCGCGCGGTAGGCGTCACTCGCTTCGATGATGTGCGCTCGGTTCACTTGATCTTGAGTCGTGTTGCTGTCCTTCCGCTCTCTGCGCACCATCCAAACATCGCCGCGCACCCGCACCTCCATGTAGAGGCCTCCCCACACATGCGGCGCCATCGTCCCCCACAGAAGGGTCAACGGGCAAAAGAAATCGTCTCGCTTTGGTGCAAAGCTCCCGGCGCGTAAACGAGACCATGACGTGGCCGGCATCGGACCATGTCCGCCCTCCACGTGCGCGCACCACGGCGCCGCCGTGTGACGGACGTACCATGCGGAGCTTCGGCGTGAGCGAACAACGCAGGATGCACCCGTGGCCACGAGGGAGAGGGCCAATAAAACACACCCATCGCACCTTTGCTGCCTAACTCGCATCGCCTCGCAGAGCTTCTTGACTTCGGACTCTTGGTGGGAGAACACCCGGTCGAACTCCTGGCGCAACTCTGGAAAGGCAGAGCACAGGCTCAAGCCGCGGACACCGATATGTGAAGCCAAATCCGACCGTGGAAAGGCCGGCTTGGATGCTTTTTCATTGCCGGCGGGCCTGGTCCGAGCCGTGTGTCACATGCTGGAGCGACAGCGCAGCATGTCACAGCTGCTCGGCAAGGATGCCAGGAGCAGCTTGGAGCCGACGTGGACGCTGATGCCGAGCACAGGAGAGGGAAGTGCATCGCATTACCTTCCAGCACATCATTGATAATCTTCTTCACGTGTTCTAAACTCCCCTTGGCCAGTGAGGCAATGCGGCCTTTCGACTTCGGGGTGGTTTTTGATCTGTGCCCAGCCAGCAGTTCAGCATGTAACACACGGACTGTCAGTGCAGAATCTCAGTAGATGAGGCAGAGCAAATGCAGAAACGACTTTGTGCTAACTCGCGCGGATTCCGCGGAGAAGATGAGAGGTGCTCAGAGGGCGGTAGGTGTTTCAGCGTGGCCGAGATTCCGCAAGAGGAATTATTTGAACTATGAAAGTGAAATATATCTAAATATATAGCAAATTGAAATGCCACATTCGATCTGTAAGTTGAACCGCTTGTCCAGTGTTATTCATTCCAAACTCTGCCGGTTATGGAAAGCTGGCGGAGGCATGCCATGCGCTGCAAAGGCGAAGGCATGGCGCGACGCAACAGACAGGGACGCCAAACAGCCTGGAGGCAGCTGTGCAGAGAACAGGCAGATCCGCGCGCCCTACCTACAAAATCAACAGCCAATGACACAACCAACAACCAGAGCCGCACCCGGCAGCACCACCGCCTAGGGTGAGGAGAGTGAAGCGAGCGGGGCCTGGAGAAGAGCCTCACAGGTGCTCACAGGCCCCACACCGGCGTAGAACCTTCTGGGGGGTTGCAGAGTATTCTTTGGGGGCATGTTTTTCATAGGGCTACAAGGGTTGACCATGCGCAAGCTTTATGGATGCTTTGCTTGTGCATTCCACATACGGATACCCTGCTAAAGACGCCTCCCCCCTTGGACAGCTGCTACGCAGTTGAGGGTGCTACGTACTTGCTGGGACGTATCCCGCTGGGCTTCCCACACGAAGGGCAAAAAGCAACCCCATCGAACATCGAAGGGCTTGACTCTGAGAGATCCGCAGTGCGGTCAGCAGCGAGAGCAGGCTTGGTGCCGCGGACGTACTTTTCTCTGTCGATTTCTTTGAAGTATTTGGGGAGGTGCTCTTTCATGGCTTCAACCAGCCTCGGCCCAAGTTTCAGCTCGCACGCAGCCCTCTGCAACGTGGCACACGAGTTTGCAATCCTGAGCCAAAAACCAGCGCATAAAACGCATGAGGATGTGGGCGATGCGTGTTTACACATCTTGTTGCATCGCGGCATGTGCACCACCACGAGCTCAGTGAGCATCCCACAAGGAGGGTGCCCACGCAGCACAGAACGGACTGGTGTTGCTTCACTTTGCCCCTCGGTGCGCGCGTGCACTTCGCCACTCCGTGCGCGGATCACCAAGAACAGAAGGTGGCGCACGCAACGGCGCACCATCTGGTCAGCCGTGTGATTCCCCAGAAGAGCGAGCTTGCTGCCGAACTCGTTCTCGAAGTGCTCATACCGTCTCGTCCGAGCCGCATCGCGCTTTTCGCCCTCCTCCGCGGACCTGGCGGCAGCCCCTCACGTCGGCGGCAGCCTTCCCATGAGCACGGGCATCAGATGACCGCAGATCTTGCACTCACCCCGTGAGCAGGGGCATCAGATGACCGCAGATCTTGCACTCACCCCGTGAGCAGGGGCATCAGATGACCGCAGATCTTGCACTCACCCCGTGTGCAGGGGCATCAGATGACCGCAGATCTTGCACTCACCCGTGAGCACGGGCATCAGATGACCGCAGATCTTGCACTCACCCCGTGTGCAGGGGCATCAGATGACCGCAGATCTTGCACTCACCCCGTGAGCAGGGGCATCAGATGACCACAGATCTTGCACACACCCCGTGAGCAGGGGCATTATTTGACCGCAGATCTTGCACTCACCCCGTGAGCAGGGCATCAGATGACCGCAGATCTTGCACTCACCCCGTGAGCACGGGCATCAGATGACCGCAGATCTTGCACTCACCCGTGAGCACGGGCATCAGATGACCGCAGATCTTGCACTCACCCCGTGAGCAGGGGCATCAGATGACCGCAGATCTTGCACTCACCCCGTGAGCAGGGGCATCAGATGACCGCAGATCTTGCACTCACCCCGTGAGCAGGGATGACCGCAGATCTTGCACTCACCCCGTGAGCAGGGGCATCAGATGACCGCAGATCTTGCACTCACCCCGTGAGCAGGGGCATCAGATGACCGCAGATCTTGCACTCACCCCGTGAGCAGGGGCATCAGATGACCGCAGATCTTGCACTCACCCCGTGAGCAGGGCATCAGCCGCAGATCAGTGAGCAGGGGCATCAGATGACCGCAGATCTTGCACTCACCCCGTGAGCAGGGGCATCAGATGACCGCAGATCTTGCACTCACCCGTGCAGGGGCATTAGATGACCGCAGATCTTGCACTCACCCCGTGAGCAGCGGCATCAGATGACCGCAGATCTTGCACTCACCCCGTGTGCAGGGGCATCAGATGACCGCAGATCTTGCACTCACCCCGTGAGCAGGGGCATCAGATGACCACAGATCTTGCACTCACCCCGTGAGCAGCGGCATCAGATGACCGCAGATTTTGCACTCACCCCGTGAGGAGCGGCATCAGATGACCGCAGATCTTCTTCATGGTCGCGCTGCAGATGGCCATCACCTTGCTCAAGCCGTGATCGTCCCGCTGCCGATCAAACCCACAGGATGCCACGTGGCCCCATCAACGGTCCATATTCATATCCGCATATCAACGGCGCTCGTGCGCATAAGGCGGGATGCCTGGCCGATCGCCTCGCAGAAGGCACACCCTTGCAGACGCGGGGAGCGCCCAGAGGCCTACCCACCACGTCAAGCCAATCACAAGAGGAGTTCGCTCGGTGCCCAATCAGTCGCGTGCTACAGCGTGCACCAGACCGCGAGTCAAACTTCCAACATTTGGGCAAGTGAGGGATGCGGCCACAGCCTTTATACGTGGCATCCCCAGACCCTGAAGCCCCCCCCGCCTGCAGGCATCCTCACCCAGGAGCCATGCGCCCGATTGGATGTGGCCCATGCCAGAAAAGCCGGAACACTGCCGCGCACCGCCGCGCAGGCCGCGCGCCGCCGCCGTGCACCACCAGAAATGCGCGCTCCCACACTGAACGGCACGAGGTCCGCCGACAAAAGCCAGCCCACCAGCATCCCGGGAGCGGATCGGAGAAGCGTTCAAGAACAGGGCAGGGCCGCAACATGATGCCACCGACACTTGCACTTCCAAAGCAATGCAATGCAATGCAGTATGGATAGATGGATGTGTGTACCAATCACTGCCAAACACGCGAGACTGCGCGACTTCATGCAAACTCTGCACGCTGAGCCTCGGGTGTCGGAGTGAGCAATTTCTGCCGGCGTGCCACCCGGTGGCTTTGTAGTCGATGAATGCCACCTGTTGGTCGATGCATACAAACCAATGCACGGACCATGGAAGATGCAGCTTGACACACAAACCGAACGCCCGTCGGATCTGTGGTTGTGAGACGTGGCAAGTACAGCATGCCCGAATCACTTGATCCAACCGGAGACATGCCGGCGGCGATTGACACCTGGCGCTCGTCCAACAAGGCCACACAAAGTCGGACAGGTGGACATGGGGCCTCCGCCACCTTGGACAGAGCAGGGCCAATCCGCACCTCGCAGATGTAGTTCTGGAGAGCGGCCACCATGTCACCGTTCTTCACCCCCGGCATGATCAGGTCCGTGACGTGCACCTTCTGCGCACCGCACCGCCCCCCACCGCCCCCCACCGCGTGTGATGTGCGAAGCGACCCGCGGGATCAAGAGGCGTATTGCTTGCTCCCGTGGAGGCGCTGCCACCGAGGCATGCTTGCCCACAGCAGCGCGTGTGGGCAAGAATACCCACATAGCTGGGGGGCCATAATACGCTTAGGGCAGCCTTTTTGGTGGCCCACGGGCCTCACAGAGCGCAGACGTTCCTGCTGCTTTGTCTATTGGGGCCGCATCATAGTGGTTGGGCCTTTGATCACAAAAGGGACATCCCCGATGGCTGTGCACAATCTACCCTCCATATTTAGAGCGCAGCACAGCAGCGCAGCGGCCCACACAGCGAGCGTAGGCGCGGATGTTGGATCAAAGCCAGGTGAGAGGAAAGCCCAGCCGGGAGTCCTCGCAGCAGTCCTGCGACGCCTGGCATCACCGAGTAGGCTGGGCGTAGTGCGGCCCCTGACGGCTCACCTGCGGGCACTTGTCTCTTAACTGGTTGCCCAGATCTGTGCACCTGACCGCCTTGCCCTGGCGGGATCCCTTATCCACATAATATTTGAACTCGGACTTCGAATCCACCACATTCTTTTTTACGTACAGCCTGGTACACATCGCTCCAGCCTTTCATTCTCACGTCCGAATACGGCAGTCACAGAGCTCAACGAGGTGCTAAGTCATTAGTGCGTGACTGCCTCGGTACCACTCCCCACAGGGCCTTGGGCAGGTCGTGGTACCCCCGGGAATGGCGGGCCGCGCTCGCGGCGCCCCTCGGGCCTCCCCCTCGCGCCTCTGCGGATGCCAAGTGCTCGACCGGGGAGGCAGCCGGGCCCCACACCAAGATGCAAAGAACCATGCCTAATTGCACGGGCAGGTTCATCATGCTCACCGCCTCATGATCTTATTTGGCTGAGAGTCCTTCTCGTAGCTCCGCGCCATGTCCTCCAGGGAGCGCATCAGACTCTCCACGGAGGCTCCTGCGCCCGATGCCGTGCCCCTCAGTGCCACGCCAGCGATCTGTGGAAAGCCGATGAACCGCGAAGACGTGTCTGAAGATCCTTTTCACGGCGAACTGTACGAATACCCTGATCGACTCAGGCACCCTTCGCAGAGGTGACGCACTTCGCAGCGCGGTTGTATCGCTGCGAGCGGACTCGTTTCTAGGCCTTCTGCCCGGGGTTGGGAGGGGTGGGGGGGAGGGGCATCGGGGGACGCGGCGACTGCGATCCAGTATTTGGAATGGGATCCGGTCAGTGGCGAGGTGCTCCTTCAGTTGATGCTGAGGGCTTCAGGCGAGCATGAGGGACGCCGATTCAAGCGGGTTGGACACATCAGTTCCAGTGGCGGCACTCGCCAGTTGCAGGGGCGAGGCCGAGACGGGGTTTTAGGGTTTAGGGAAAACCCTAAACCCTGTGATCTGGCAGAATGGGCCTCCAGCTGAAGGCGGGGGTGCGGCGCAGAGTCTTTAGCATCGCCCTACTTACCGATGCCTTCCTTCTAGGCCCGCCCTCCTGGGCTGGTGAGACGCACGCGCGCACATGTAACACACACCTATCTACACACATATCTGAATCCTTTGGTCCCCGGCGTGGGTACATAGTGCAGCCGGTCTTCTGTGGCTACGGGGTGCCAAAGGAGTCGGTCCAAGGATAAGCACACACACATCTGCACCCGTGAATTGCAATCTGAAGGAGCAAGGCGGCTGGCAGGAGACCACGTGGGCATCAGCCGCCTGCGCAAGGGTCCAGATCATGCAGGGTCCATCGCTCTCACTGCGGAGGGGGGCCTACTCTGCTCTTCGAACGCCGTGCGGTGGAGGAAGTCGCCGATGTCGCAGGAGCCGCTCTCGAGCTCCCGCACGCTGTTGAAGTCCACCGAGCTGCTCTCGAAAAGCTGCGATAGATACGAATACAGGGGCGTTATGCACTCCTCAATCAATATTTTCAGAGCGGTCTCGTAATGGTTCTTGACGAGCAAGTCTTCATGCTGCTGTATCTTGGCGACGAGATCGGAGAGGTCTTTGCAGAGCCGCTCGTCCCTGTCCGCATGATCCACTGCCTCGATCTGCGCGTGCGTTCAAAACAGTATCAGGTTGATTAATCAAAGTCGACACGCCATCCAAGATTATGCGAGAGACATGCAGGAACAGGGCGGGGTCGCGACGAGATACCACACCCTCACTGAACGGGCCGACAAAAGGCAGCCCATCCTCCTCGCGGTAGAAGTGAGAAGCAGTCAGGAATAGGGCGCGGGCGTGACAAGATAGCGCCGACACATACACCTCAAACCTAATGCAAAGCGGCACGGATGGATGTAGATACCACCGCACACACATTCTGGTCAAAGAAGAGAAAGTGTGGTGCCACTGGGAGCTCGTCCAGTGGTGCGGGTCGGTGCTCAAGCCCAGAGGAGGTGAAGTCAACCAAATCAGCGGGAAAACCGAGCTGCAGTGCACGTGAACTGCGAGGTTTCTCCAATCACCCCGCCCTGGACGCCTCCAAAGAGTGGGCCACCAACTGCCTCATCCCAGCCATATATCGATCTGGTTATGGCAGTTTGCGCCCGCGCCTTACGGGACTCGGAGGACGCTGCGAGTGGATTGCTATACCAGCAACCCACGATGGCGGCTTCGGTCGGCCTCTCGCTCGGTCGATGATTCTTGGACGTTGCGCTCGTGGCAGGCACCAGGACACCGCCTGGATCGGGCGCGCACAAGAGGAGCACATTCAAAAAGAGCAGATAGGTTGAAGACGGACCGCTTGCATGCCTTGCACATTGATGATCATGTGGTGTAATCGTTCATGAACAAGATCGCGGCTTGCCTGATGCGCCGCACATACTAGAGTGAGCGAGCCTTGGCACATGAACTTTCACATGGACATCGGTGTCAACTTCTCGCGCATGCAGCGCACAGCCCCTCACGTGTGCACACGCGGGCGCCTAGAGGGGACCCGAGCTGTCTCCTGATGCTCATTGGCTTTCTACACCCGGGATACGGCTTAGTCCGTGGTCACCCACTGTGAGATCAATTCGGGACGATGCAGCGAATTACTGCATTATTGGCACGATAGTAGCATCAATTTGTCGAACCGTCGCCCAATTATGAAGGACCCCCTATGGTGCCGGAATGCCATGTCACAACGCCAACCCTTCACTGCATGCATAGCAGAAGCACCTGCCACAGTATTGCATTATACATATGACACACTTCCTTCTGGTATGCCAAATAGTTGCTTGCATACACTAGCGTTTTCAGGGCGCATGCTCGCAACGACCATGATAGCTGCGAATGCGGTTCCCTTCTCATTTTGTTCAAGCCCAATTAGGTAGATACATAATTTAGGCCGTCCACCTAATTAGGGAGATACATAGCATTGGTAGCTAATTTCGGCAATCAACCGATCGGATGGCAAACTGCCTTTTGTGATATTTGAGTGTCGGTTGGCATGCAACCCTAAGTACCCGTGAGAACTAGGCCCATCCGCCGCCTAAGAAACCTTGCATGTAAACGCGAAGACGCCTTTCCATGGTTTCTCGCTGAAAGCCGCCAGGTTCAAATGCGGCGAGACGCCAACATGCTGGTTGCGGATCACAAACCTTTTCTGCACCATGTACAACTTCTCAATTCTACCAAATTTGACATTTTTCAATCTCAGATCGCCCATCAAAATAGTCTTACCTATATGACGTCGGAAGCATGATGTGGTGAAACCTTCGTGCATGAACGGGCCTAGTTTGCATGAACGGGCCTAGTTTGCATGAATGGGTCTATGGGTGGCTGCATGGGCATTGAGGGTTGCAGGTCAGGCAACAGTCAACAACACTAACATATCATGTAACGTAGAGTTTTTGTCGGTAAGCCATTTTCTTGTCGTCCAAGTGATTTTGTGATCCAATGAGAGACTCACAAATGCAAATCGGCAGTTGTGATGTCAATTTGAATTCAACAGCCAATGGGGTTGTCCGCGCACCTGCCCAGCGCCATATGTGCTCATCACGGTGTTGATTTCGCCTTTCCACCAGCCGCCAAACGTTTTGGTAAGAGAATCGTGTCGACTTTGCAACTGTTCAAATGTTTTTACGTCGCGTCGCGCTCTGACCAGAAGCATGTCCATCGGGATGGAGGCGATGACATGCTTGTCCTTGTCCTGTGTGCCAACAAACCAATCACTATGAAGAAGTTACCACCTAAAATTTACCAACAAGAAGTTACCACCTAACGGCTACCACAAGAAGTTACCACCTAAAAGTTACCACCAAGAAGGTTCCACCTAAAGTTTTCCACCACGAAGTTACCACCAAGAAGTGACCACCAAGAAGTTACCACCACGAAGTTACCACCAAGAAGGTTCCACCACGAAGTTACCACCAAGAAGTTACCACCACGAAGTTACCACCAAGAAGGTTCCACCACCTAAAGTTTTCCACCACGAAGTTACCACCAAGAAGTTACCACCAAGAAGTTACGCTCCACGTTGCACTCAAGATGCTTGTGCATGCTCGCGCATCTCATCGCCACTGAAGATGCTCGTTTGCCAATGTTGAAATGCACACATGCGCTGGTTTGGTGACCAATCACATCATTACCCGAATGATATCCTGCAGGATGTTGATCTCACGGTCATTGTCATCCTTCATATCCTCGAGTAACGCAGACGTCAAGTGCCTGTGGTAGCCAGTTTCAGACACACTCATCGATCATTCAGACCCGCGTGCGCGCTGACTGAGGCCGCACTGACTGCTCACGCGCACTCCCCCGAGGCGCGCCTGGCCAGAGCGCGGCGATGAGCAGCCTGCCACTTTGAGGGGTGCGCAATCCCCGAGTGCTAATCAGCCGAAGCTTCACCGCTTTATAACCCTTTCCATATTCAAGATGCAATACTGTGATGTATTCAAGATATGTCTCACACTCAGCTCCCTGCCACCATACCTCTAAATAGGAGTGTGCGCGCACGGCCTTGATCGTGGGGATACGAACCTAAAGCCACCGAACTTGCGCTGTTGCAGTAGCCGTGCATCCACAAAGACAAAGAACAGAAGATGCACTTAGAAGCCTGCGACGTGCGCGCAAATCGAAATGGCGTCGCACCTGAGCACATCTCCAGGCGGGTCCCGGTCTGGCGCGAACGCGTGGAGGAGCGTGACGTATCTCTGGTGGTCCTTGTGAGCATCGGACACTAGCTTCATGCGGAATGGATGCGATGTCACTTCTTCGTACCCTGGCAGGTCGACCAGGGTGAGGTTGTGACCTGCCCGTCAACCGGAGGCAGCAAACGCTTTCTTTAACCGCCCTCTCACAAGTATGATCAACACGCGGATTCTCCAACACGAAGCAAGGCATCTCGGATCCAGGCAGAGTGCGGAAAATCGCGTCGAGAGCTGACCATGCCACAGTAAGCTTATATACCGATGGGTGCCACGGGTATCAAAATTTTCCTGGTGGCATACGCCATTTGGCTCACATATCGGCATCTTCAGAGAGGGCAGCTCGAGCAGAGACGCGCGGCGGAGCCATCTTCAGAGAGGGCAGCTCGAGCAGAGACGCGCGGCGGAGCCATCTTCAGAGAGGGCAGCTCGAGCAGAGACGCGCGGCGGAGCCATCTTCAGAGAGGGCAGCTCGAGCAGAGCCGCGCGGCGGAGCCATCTTTGCGCTTCTGCACCCATGGGCGGCCCTGGCCAGTGGTCCTCGCGCGGCTCTACCTTCACGGCAAGGCATGATGATCTCCACTTTGGAAATGGCAGCCCAATGAGAAGCCAGGTTGCTCTCCGTCCTCCAGCTTGCGGTGTGGAAGAAGATGTGGTTGCGCAGCTCTGTGCACATAGCTGCTCGGCCAAATCCACCATCACTTTCCTCAAACTAACACTCTCTGCTACTCGGGTGTAACATCCTTCCGTGGATTTTTGTCACAGAGCTCAAAGTGCAAAGCCAGATCCCGAGCTCGAGGGAAGTGCGGGCATTCAGACATTCAGACCAGTCCCTGAGCCTGGCGGGGCACCTTCTTTGGTGTCGGCTTCAATACGGATGTCCAAGATCTTTCCCAAGCAGAAATTGATGCGTGGAGGGAGCACCCACTCTTCATCTAGTCCCCACACAAGCCGTGCCGACCACAACCACCGCTCATTACCTGCACATTGAAGGAATCGCACACGAGGACTCCTCACGGGTGCACCGAGCGCGTGGCCCCTCAGATCCTGGACTTGCAAGTCACATCTCAACCGCACACGAGGACTCCTTACGGGTGCACCGAGCGCGTGGCCCCTCAGATCCTGGACTTGCAAGTCACATCTCAACTGCTCCAATGCCCTGTCCATTGCGTAATATGTGGCAGCGCCATCGAATAAGTTGGCCACAAAAACCGCTTAAAATTCCGTTCCTTCAGATTTGAGCAGTATAACTTGCTCCTGTTCTACAGCTGATGCACGCCGGCAGCCGTGGATATCTATCACCAGCAGGACACGTGAGGCTGGCTAAGTCCAAACAGACTCTACCAAAACCGCATTTGTGGGCACTGTGCAGCGAACTTGCAATCAGCCCCACAACCCAACAATAAACTAATCAAACGAGCGTGGCCTCTGCATGACCGGCGATGCGCGTGGCCTCTGCATGACCGGCGGTGCGCGTGGCCTCTGCATGACCGGCGATGCGCGTGGCCTCTGACATGATGACCGGCGTGCGCATGACCTCTACGACCGGCGTGCGCGTGGCCTCTGCTGACCGAGGCGTGCGGCGCTGGCCTCTGCATGACCGGCGATGCGCGTGGCCTCTGCATGGCCGGTGATGCGCGTGGCCTCTGCATGACCGGCGATGCGCGTGGCCTCTGCATGACCGGTGATGCGCATGGCCTCTGCATGACCGGCGATACGCGTGGCCTCTGCACGACCGGCGATGCGCGTGGCCTCTGCATGACCGGCGATGCGCGTGGCCTCTGCATGACCGGTGATGCGCATGGCCTCTGCATGACCGGCGGTACGCGTGGCCTCTGCATGACCGGCGATGCGCGTGGCCTCTGCATGACCGGTGATGCGCATGGCCTCTGCATGACCGGCGGTGCGCGTGGCCTCTGCATGACAGGCGGTGGCGGCTGAGGAGGGGACAGCTTCCTCATGCCACCCACGATGCCGCGGAGCAGAATGCGTTCAGCTGCCATGCAGTTCTGCCACTTTCCAAATCGGATTCGGCCGGCGGGGCACCTCACAACAGCGCCACACCTGTAATGTCGTGAAGCACTGTTTGCCCTTTCCTGTACGGGAACCCCAGTAGCTCGAGGCATTGCGACTCCCAAAACGGGCCATCTTCGACTGCCTGCATGCAGCGCAACCCACCACGCACTTGCCATCTCGCATTCTCCACGACCGCGGTTGACCGGGACGCGTTGAGCGGGCCAGAGTCCGCACCTTCTCGCCCACCTGCTCCGTATCGCCCTCTTCCTCTCCGAAAAAGTCCGGCTCGGAGTCGGCATCCTCATCATGCTGGGGAGCGTCGCGCACTTCTTTCCCTTTGCTGAAAGCTTCGGAAATGTCTCGGGCCATGCGATAATGTATCACGAGATGAGCCGCATTGTCCTCACGCGGCATCAGTTTCACCGGCGTGGGCAACGCGGTTACCCTGCCGCAATACCCTGCGGGCCAGCAGCAGCCCCTCCTGGCTCACTGCTTGGTGTTTGTATGGCACGCGGCCCTTGCTCCTTGGCCTGTGTGGAGCAGGGAGAGTTACCTCGACGTACAACCACGTTCGAACTGTGACTCGCAGCGCAAGGTGATGGCCAAGGGGCGGCATGCGGGTACAGCCACAGAGGATAGCGCTGCGGCCGCAGATACCACGAGGGCGGGTCTCGCGGCGCGAAAGTCCGTATACTCATTAGCGCGCCTCAGGAGCTCGTTCTCATTCCGTTTTAGCAGTCGGTAGAACTCAGTGGACCAAACATGAGCGAAGGGCTCGCGGAAAAGAGTCGAAAATCCTACAAAATGCGAGCAAAAGAAGAATACTTCCAGGCATAAAAAATGGTTGTTTTATACAAAAAGACGAGCGATGAAAGGGAGACTTTGTATTTCAGTACTGGAAACCCCGAAAAGTCATCGGCGAGCGGTTCCCGGCGCCGCGCGAAACACCAGCGATAGATGGCCGAGTGGAGAGGTTACGCACGCCCAGCCTGCTAAGCTTATGGACGGCTGTATGGAATTTGTGCCAGGAAGTGTGGCAAAGGTGGAAAGCAACAGAAGGCGCAGCATGCCACAGATAGTTATGGAATCACCAAGTGTGAAGCCGAAACCATATCTTCTGGTAACACTTCCCATATTCAAGCTTAAATTCTATACTGCACTAAATACGGAGATGGTGTTTGGCTGAAGCACTCGGTGGCTCCACAGCCCTCCATGCGCTGAGACCATTTCAGTGTGGCAAATCCGGAGCCTCGGAGTTCGGACATCTTAGGGATAGAACACACCAGCCACCAACGGCATACAGAACTTAGAATCCGAATCGCCACCACCGTTGTCAGCCATGTCAGCGTCGTCAGCCATGTAGAAATTCTCCGTCACCTTTTTATCTGCCAGCACCTGAAAGAGAAAGTGGCACATCTTCACAGAAATCCACTCGGCGCGACACCCAGCAAGCTGATCCAACGGTGCCTCCAGCATTGCAGCATGAAAAGGTTCGCACGCTCTCACAGCAAACTGGCCAAGGAGTGCATC
Source organism: Cymbomonas tetramitiformis (assembly GCA_001247695.2). Taxonomy (NCBI): domain Eukaryota; kingdom Viridiplantae; phylum Chlorophyta; class Pyramimonadophyceae; order Pyramimonadales; family Pyramimonadaceae; genus Cymbomonas; species Cymbomonas tetramitiformis. Next base: position 65,182 of record LGRX02035615.1, on the reverse strand, counting down.
CACGGGCCAACATGCATCATTGCATCACGGGCGCCTCAAGTACTCTCACAGCGGCATCGCCGTGACTCAGTGTCTCCCGATTGGAAGTACATTGCAGCAAGAAAGTGAAGCCCTGCGTGAATTCACCTCTCGCATCTGCCTCTTGATTTGCTCAACCGTGTCCTGCTCTGTCATCGCGGAGCCTGCTGTCACCATTATGCCGCACGCATCAAACCTCGCGAGGGATGCCACCCACAGCCAGCCCATCTAATCACTTGACTAGGAGGGGCGGCTTTCACATGGGAGGGTTGAGGGATCCGTTCTGGGGGCACACTCGGGACGAAGACCTTGGATGCCATGGGCAGCTTGATCAGTCAGAGCGGATCTCAGGTGAGTTCCCGTATTTGTAGGTAGAAGGGTTGGACGTTTGGCGCCCTTGTCGCAGGGCCCGCACTCAATTTCGCTCTGTCGGCACCGATCGAGAGAGAGGAGAAAGCTACAGGAGGGGTTTGAGAGACTGGGGTTGGTCCAGACCCTCTGCGGGAATGAAGGGATGACCAAAGAAGAGCTACCGTACTTGTGGCACCAGGGCAAAGACTCAAGATTGGACCTGACTATCACCGTGACCCTTGTATTGCCCCTCCTTGCTCAATAAACCGGTGACTTAGCGAGTCTGGGCGAGCGGGCACCCCATTGGACAGAGGGCGCCCGTGGCTAACGCTTCCAGCGGTGTTGGTTGGTGAACGCCGGCCCATCACGTACTGTGTGTGAAAAAGTTTGACCGTCCGAGCACATTGCTGCAGAATGTACCAGCATGGCCCGAAGGCATGAATCGTAGCCGGATACATTGCGCACCAACACCCGGGGGCACTCACCCACACAGAGGCGGCTGTTCTGTTAGCGAGGGATATTGCTCCTCTGGATATCGGCGCAGAGCTAAGGAACCGCCAGCAAGTTGGCCAAAGACATACTGAACACTTCAACAAGTCGGTACACGTTCGATCATTAGATCACCTTCTGTTATTAGATCATTAGATCATTACCCTCTGTCATCAGGATCATCAGACCATTGCCCTCTGTTATTAGGATCATTAGATCATTACCCTCTGTCATCAGGATCATCAGACCATTGCCCTCTGTTATTAGGATCATTAGATCATTACCCTCTGTCATCCCGGGATCATTAGATCATCACCCTCTGTCATCAGGATCATTAGATCATTACCCTCTGTCATCAGGATCATTAGATCATTACCCTCTGTTATCAGGATCATCAGACCATTGCTCTCTGTTATTAGGATCCTTAGATCATGACCCTCTGTTATCAGGGTCGTTACACTATTACCCTCTGTCATCAGGATCATTAGATCATTACCCTCTGTTATCAGGATCATCAGACCATTGCTCTCTGTTATTAGGATCCTTAGATCATGACCCTCTGTTATCAGGGTCGTTACACTATTACCCTCTGTCATCAGGATCATTAGATCATTACCCTCTGTTATTAGGATCGTTACATCATCACCCTCTGTTATTAGGATCATTAGATCATTACCTTTTGTTATCAGGATCATCATATCATTACCTTCTGTTATCAGGATCATTAGATCCTTACCCTCTATCATCAGGATCATTAGATCATTACCCTATGTTATCAGGATCATCAGATCATTACCTTCTGTTATCAGGATCATTAGATTGTCTTGACCCCGCGCAGACTTCACTCAACCGGTTCCGGTTCTGACATAACGGCAGCAGGATATGGCATACACGTAGCAGCCAGATGACGAGCTCTTGGCCAATGGTAGGCCTCGAGAGGGGGGGCAAAGGTGGACCAGGACAGTCGCACGGAGTGGTCAGTCGAGGAGACTTGGTAGCTCCGGGTGGGCAGGCTGGTATTGGACGTGGCTCTGTGACAATACGGGCGAGAGGTAGCAATGCACATCATTGGCTCGGCCTTCGAGGGACGTCCAGCATGGCTTAGGGCGTACGCACAAGCAGGCTCTAGCAGAAGGGGGTCGGGACGATGCAAAGCACTCACGAGGGGTCCCTTGGAGGTTGCACGCAGGAGGGTTCTTGGCATGGATGCGCGCTAAGGCACTCAATCTACCCGAGCTCCGAATATGCTGAAAAATTCGGAGCGCGCCCGGAAGCGTCTGTTGAAGTCTTCGTGCCCAGGCATGGGAACATATATATATATATATATATATCGCGCAGGCTGACAGGGTTCCTGTGGGCCGTCTGGCGGCCAAGGTAAAAGCTGTGGATGAACCTGACAGCACGCGGGCTCCGCTTGCCTGGTATGGGAAGAGGGTGATAGGAAGAATGTAGAAACACGACTTCAATGGCGGTTTACAGCGTGCAAACAAGAGGAAACCTTTGTCCTTTCCGCCGCTGCTATCCGGGGAATGTGCGATCCTCGCACCGGCGCGGGCTGACAGCTCGAGCCTTCACGGGGCGCACCTTCAGGAAGACCTGATTCGACGCCATCGCTGGCGGCACCGCCTGGCTGAGGCACAAAATGGTACGCCACGTCAACCCCGCCGTGCTCGGTGGCTGCAGCGAGGTCCTCGTCATCCGGCAAGCACTTGTTGATCACGGCGTTCGCGGTGGACGTCTTCCCAGCCCCTGGGCACAGCACGCAGCCGGGCAAGCAAGCACGTGATTGGCGGTGGATGTCTTCTCAGCCCCTGGGCGCAGCACGCAGCCGGGCAAGCAAGCACGTGATTGGCGGTGGATGTCTTCCCAGCCCCTGGGCGCAGCACGCAAGCAAGCACGTGATTGGCGGTGGGCGTCTTCCCAGCCCCTGGGCACAGCACGCAGCCGGGCAAGCAAGCACGTGATTGGCGGTGGATGTCTTCCCAGCCCCTGGGCGCAGCACGCAGCCGGGCAAGCAAGCACGTGATTGGCGGTGGATGTCTTCCCAGCCCCTGGGCGCAGCACGCAGCCGGGCAAGCAAGCACGTGATTGGCGGTGGACGTCTTCCCAGCCCCTGGGCGCAGCACGCAGCCGGGCAAGCAAGCACGTGATTGGCGGTGGATGTCTTCCCAGCCCCTGGGCGCAGCACGCAGCCGGGCAAGCAAGCGCGTGATTGACGGCGGTGGACGTCTTCCCAGCCCCTGGCGCAGCTGCACTTGGCCGGGCAAGCAAGCACGTGATTGGCGGTGGGCGTCTTCCCAGCCCCTGGGCGCAGCACGCAGCCGGGTAAGCAAACGCGTGATTAGCGGTGGATATCTTCCCAGCCCCTGGGCGCAACCGCAACCCGGGCAAGCAAGCACGTGATTGGTGGGGCAGTCTTCCAGCCCCTGGGGCAGCACGCAGCGAACAGCAAGCACGTGATTGTGATGGGCGTCTTCCCAGCCCCTGGCGCAGCACGCAGCCGGGCAGGCAAGCACGTGATTTGAGGCGGTGGATGTCTTCCCAGCCTGGGCAGCACGCAGCAGACAGGCTGGCACGTGATTGGCGGTGGATCTTCCCGGGCCCCTGGGCGCAGCACGCAGCCGGGCAAGCAAGCACGTGATTGGCGGTGGACGTCTTCCCAGCCCCTGGGCGCAGCACGCAGCCGGGCAAGCAAGCACGTGATTGGCGGTGGATGTCTTCCCAGCCCCTGGGCGCAGCACGCAAGCAAGCAGGCAGTCCAGCAAATAGCTCAGGGGACGGATATTGAGCCAGCCGCCGACAAGTGCAGCATGCAAGCTGCCCGTTGTATGCCCACCTGCTTGACCCATGATCACGGACGAGACGCAATCGGCGCTGTAGTTGATGTGATACTGTGCATCAATCAATGCCTGCGCACACAATTCGACCACAATTAAGTAGTCGTTGTACCAAAAATGAGGTCGACATGTCGAGCCGGGCGCTGACTGAAACGTCAACCAGTGTGGCCACAACACGGCGGAATGTTCCAACTCCCGGGGCACAGCCGGCGCACACCCGGGGAATGTCTCTTCACACGAAGCAGATGATTGGCGGAGAATGTCTAAGTCCATCTAAGCAAACATCGAGGGTGCTATAGCACAACACCAAAGAAGGAAGCAGCATAACCCCCTGAGCTCACCCCGGCTGCCCCTGAGGCTCTTGGAACCCACCCCCAGAGCTCCACCCCATTTCCACCCCCTGAGCTCACCCCATTTCCACCCTGAGCTCGCATTTTCACATCCTGGAATGCTTTGTTCCCAAACCCCTGAGCTCACCCCATTTCCATCTCTGGGCTCTTGTGTTCACCCTGAGCTCACCCCATTTCCACCTCCTGAGCTCTGCCCATTTCCCACCCCCTGAGCTCACCCATTTCCCACCTCCTGAGCTCACCTGAACCCACACCCTGGGCTCGCATTCCCACCCCCTGGGCTCGCATTTCCACCTCCTGAGCTCACCCCATTCCCACCTCCTGAGCTCACCCCATTCCCACCCCCTGAGCTCACCCCCACTCCACCCCTGAGCTCACCCCATTTCCCCCACCCCCTAGGCCCTCACCCATTTCCACCTCCTGAGCTCACCCCATTCCCCCCACCCTGAGCTCACCCCATTCCCACCCCCTGGGCTCACCCCATCCCCAACCCCTGAGCTCACCCCCATTCCCACTCAGGCTCACCCCATTCCCACCCCTGAGCTCACCCCATTCCCACCTCCTGAGCTCACCCCATTCCCACACCCCCCTGAGCTCACCCATTTCCACCCCTGAGCTCACCTCCCACCTCCTGCGCTCACCCCACTCCCACCTCCTGAGCTCACCCCATTCCCACCCTGGGCAGCCTCCACCACCACTGTGAGACAGCTCCCCCACTCCGAGAGTAATCGGACGGGCTCCTGCCACAACACAAGGCGCCACCATCAGCTTATTTTGGCGGCCGCATTTTCAGGAAGCGCATAGCTCAGTTGCGGCTTGCTTCACTGCCTGCTCAGCCTGCTTCATCTGTTCCGACAAATTCCAGCGGGAGGGGGCGTGCCAGGTGACCCCTCGCTGCCAGTTTTGATCTGATGGAGTGACAGTCGTTTTGGCAACTCCTCGAGCAGTTCCTGTCACACGATCGAGAAAGAACTGTCAAATCATTTTGCCGGGTAGGTCTGAACATACCAGAGCTGTGCGGCATGGCATGCTTTCACCAGCAGCGTAAGCCCATAAGCACCAGCAGCAATAAGGATATGCGGCCATCAGAGTAACCGTCCGATGCTTCTCTTCCTGAGCTGAAGCGCTCATCTGGGGCGCCGCGCTTGAGCTGCGGGCACTGCACTTGCTGCGGGAACACAGAGCAATATACCAGCCACGACACCACATGCAGGTCAGCGCAAAACACTGGGCAATGGAAAAAAGGGGAGACTGACCTTTACACTGCCATGCATGTCTCGAACTGATTCGAGATTTTGGTTCTGCCACTTTCTTTCCCAAAACTTCTTGTCGCAGGTCGCGCCTGCCTCGGATGACGTGGCTTCCCCAGCGAAACGCAGAGTGGAGTAGCTCTTGCCGCAGCAGGTGACATAGAGCACCTTTCTGATGGCTGTCTCCGCGCAGCCCTCCGGCTTGTGTGCACTGTAGGACACTCCGCCTGCGTCACCTGCCGAAGTGGAGACAAGCGACCCCAGCACCAGGTGCGAACATCACATTACAATCTCCAGGACCCCGGCTGAGGCGCGCAGGGGAAGGCGCTTTCGTGTCATGCTCCAGGACCCCGGCTGAGGCATGAAGAGGACCTTTCTATGTCATAGTCCGAAGTAAGTCAAGGCGGTGTCTTGAATGAGAGGAGGCGAAGTGTTGTTAAGGGGCTGATCGACAAGCACTGACGTGAGTCACTAGCGGAGTGTATGTACGAGTAACGCTCCACCACTTACATAGTGAAAGCACTGCTATTGCAACAACGGGGGTCGCTGGTTTGTTAACTGCTGGCTAAGTGCGCAACCTTTGGAAGAGTCAGCAAGTCTCAAATAAAGCCTTTGACTCACAAGTGAAAAATTGCAAAATCAGCCCGGTCATCCTTCAATGACGGGATCTTTGTTGAGACAACAACACAGCAAAGGTAGGGTCAAAACAGGTCTGGGAGAGCTTCTGAGCATGGCGTCACCCATACCGGCAAGCATTTCCGTTGGCGAGCCCTCGAGGCTATGCACAACACGGATTTCTACCTCCAAGCAGTTGGCAAGTGCAGCCAGGGTGGTATCCGTCCCAAACTCTGCACCTGTTGCAGCCCAAGACGGCATAAGTCAGAACAATGAATTGGATTCATACAGAAGTTCCAAAGAAGCCAAGAAAACACGAAGGTAGATTTCGATGGGAGTAAGGGACTACCGTCCTCGATGCCTCTCAAGAGATTTTCAAACTCTGTTTGGAAAGTTTTCTCGTAGTCTCGATCATCTGTGTGCAGAGGTGCACATTGTGCATCCTCTCGAACTTGGTTTACAATAGCCAAACGAGCATCCATACCGAAGTCTGGGTGGTCCCGATGGTACTTGACAGCGAGCCTGCAGGTGTATTGGGAACAACTTGGTAAGTCGATATTGTTCTGGTTAAAGCGGCTTGCTCTTGAGCTCACGCAGGGAGGCTCACAATGTTCCAGTGGATGCCACAACGTGACACAAGGCAGCGCTGAAGGATTGTCCGCTGATGAAAGTTACGGTTCGAAGAACCGGGCACTGCGCACCTCTTCAGCTTATTCTTGTATCGTGGACTACCGAATGCCTGGATGCTCACCACCTCAAACTGGTGATCTGGACACTGTTGGTCAACCTGTCCTTCAATAAGGTTGCGATTCTGGAGGAAATGTTTAAAGGAAAAATGTCCTGTACATCAAGTTTGTGATAGTCAGTATGAGCGACTAGGACTGTAGGTAATTGATATTTTCCCATTAGAACGAGCGATGGCAAACCAGATGATTCACCATTCGATAAGGGGGACCCTACGCACCATCCACAAGGCCAAGCTCTCGTATCGTATTTTTGGCGGCTCGTTGTTTGGCAGGCGAGCGCACTTTGAGATCCTTCCAGAGCAAAACTGTAGAGAGGTTTCGTTCACCGGCAAAGTCTTTCCGATTCCGACAATTCAAGCTGTGCCTCAACATTTGAGCCTCCTCGAGGGCAGGAGTCCTCAATTCCACACCATCAACAGCTTGGTCCATCTCTGCGTCGTTTGCCTCGACAGAATAGCCATCTCCCCCATCAATTTCCATGCTCTCGTTACCATACTCGGTGCCAGAGACATCCTCTACCGAGGTCTCCATTTCGACGCCAACGGTTTCGCCGTTCTATTTGATAAACCCGGTTTTTAGGTCGTTCCGCACAAGTAGACGTCGAGGACTCTATACGCTACTTTACTTGAAACGTCGCCCTTGAACTTGCAAGCCTGCAACAGTCCCCCACATCATACCGATTGCCGTCGCACTGCTTAAGCACTTCAGACACGAGTCGCGCTACAAAATCAGTTCCATCACCCCTATAAGAGGAAAGTGAAGCAAACTCAACCTCTACAGCAACCCTCCGCAGGCCCACTCTGTGCAGCAACCCTCCGCAGTCCCGGATATCCCAATTCGCAGTCCTCCTGTGCAGCAACCTTCCGCAGTCCCAGATATCTGGCACTCGTAGACCCACTCTGTGCAGCAACCCTCCGCAGTCCCGGATATCCCAACTCGCAGATGCTTCCTCACGGAGCTAGCCGCAAGTTCGCGCAAGTTCAGAACACGTACTCGATACGTAGACATAGGTGGCACCTCTGTTTACGACTTAGAAACATGTGCCTCTGTCCGGAGCAAGAGTCGCGAACTACGTGCCAAGAAAAACACTTATCTCAGCGGAGCGTGAAGTGTTTCAAAGTTCTAATAGAACAGGTTGTGCTCACATCACCTGTTCCTCTGGTGGAGGAACCATACACGACGTATGATGTAAGTCATGCTTAGTGAACTGTATGTGCCAGAGATTGCTTTGCATTTTCGCAGCACCCTAGCTAGAAAGCGAAGGGGCCAAGCACTGCATCGAACCTGGCGTGAGATCCCGAGTCCTTTGATGCTAGATTACATATTTATGCAAAACGAAAGTCGACATCTTAGGACGATGATGTCCCGCCAAGAAACAGTCACTTGCGAAAAAGTGCAGCTCACGCCACTATACTATATATACTATATATACTAGTTCCAGGAGGCAGTTAGAAAACACGAAACGACTACTCGTTACAATCGAATGAGAGAGTTACAAGACGGAGAGGAGTCTTGCGTTCGGTTGGCTATCTTGTATCTTGATATCCCGTCTGCGCAGCGTCCGGCGTGGGTATACTTAATAGTGGGTATTGCGGTGACACACGTGTCACAGTATGCCGATTTGCCGAATAGGAGTTGCCGAATGCCGATCGGATGCGATGCACCAGTCGAGTGCTGCACCTGCTGATGCTGCTTGCTGCACAGTGCTCGCGTGCTGCACCCGCCCTAAACACCGCATAGAGCTCTATAAACCGATGGATCGAACGTTAGTGTGACGAGCTGTAGGAATTCCCTGCAGGAGCTCTATACATAGCAACAGCACCTACACAGTCGAGTGTCACACACACCCCCGCCCGTCGCCTGTCACGGTATGTGTCATGGTATGTCGACGGTTTGTTGTCATCGTTATCGTTTGGTGATCGTCAGATTGAATATTTGTTTGGGTCGCCCGTTGGGATTCGAGCTTTGATAAGGTAAGTAAGTACAAAGTAAATTTGCCCGGGTTCGTCCTGATAAAGGGCACGGGCAGGCGAGGGGTAAAACGCTACATCCCCCGCCCGTCCCCGAGACGTTCCGTCCAACGCAAGGTTGATTTTTGTCTACAAAAACTCAATTGGGAGGTCTATAATCTTAGGTTAGCTCCGAAACTGTAAGCTCGTTGCGGAAGAAGAACTCCCGTACGTCAACGCACCTGCACTGTTCCACCGGGATACTGATATGATATCGTATGGCTCTCGTAAGAAACTTCGGAATCGCCGAGGTCAAGCAATTTCCTTTTCGAATCGTGAAGCATCTAGCATTGAACGCAGGACTCCACATGCATAGGATCCAGGTTTTTGTTCGAGGTTTTGAAAATAAGCAGGCTTTGTTGGGATCCAGAGCTGAAACATCTTAAGGAACACAAGCACAGCTTACAGCTCTGAAGAGCCAGTTTCTCGGCCTGACCTGGCAGACTTTCCAAAGTGGCTTCAAAGGTTGAATATTCCATGACCTCTTCAGTGCGCAAGAGGAAAAGGACCATGCCGGCGCAGGCAAACCTACCGCCCGAATTTGTTCTCAACACGGCGGTTGAGCAGGACATTGCGGCAAGGCTCAATAGGGTATTGCCGCCAGACAAGTTCGTGCATCTGATATCCCGGGTGGCTACTGTGATGAAGGCCAGGCTCGCAGAAGCGAGAACTTCTATTGCAGAGATGAAGAGCTCTAGTTTTAACCCGAGTGAAGCGGCAGCCACCAAGATCCAATCCGCTTGGCGGGCTCACAAAACTAGGTGCGTTGTGAGTGGACTTAGACTTTTGAACCAGCGACTAGATGCCCACGGTCTGCGAAGCGAGGAATCCGTGGGAGACGGCAACTGCCTGTTCCGTTCAATCAGCAATCAGCTTTTCGGTACGCAGGACTGGCACGGCCATATCCGTGCCCGAGCCTGTGAGTGGATCGATCAAAGGCGCGAGTCATACATGCCATTCTTTGACGGTCGCTCGCAAGACTTCACGAGGTGGCTAAATCGAATGAAGCGGTCGCGGGTCTGGGGGAATGAGCTCACGTTGCGCGCCATCGCGGACGTGTACGGAATCACGATACACGTCGTACAGTCCACTTCTGAGAACTGGCATGTTATTTACGAGCCGGAGCTGGCCAAGATACCTAAGGTCGCTTTCGTTTCCTACGTCGCTCCTATCCATTACAACTCTATATTCTCCCGCGATGAAGGCAACTTCCGAAACACGACGAAGCGAAGTAATTACAACCTCAGATCTAGACTTAAGTAGTGCGACCACACAAAGTTCTACTTTAAGATATAGTTGAAAATTCGGCTGGGCACTTTCAACGCAGTAGGGTCTGAAAAGGGTAGTTATTCTGGCGTCTTTTCTGCCAGGCATACGTCTCACATAAGCATTTACCCAACCTCAGCTGGAAACGAGCATCGCGCGAGGAGCTACAGCTTTGTTTGAAATGAGAAGCTTTGGACCTAAAAAGCCCGTCTGGTTGAGGTATGTGCAAACCTTGTTAACTAAATTTGAAGTTGGTTTAGCAAAGTGTTTAATTGCTACAATAATCAATCGACTTTATTGACTGTTTTGCTCTTGGTGTAAGGAGTTTGAGTATTCGTGACCAATTTCACGTTTTCTGCACAATTGCTATTTTGTGTGGCAACACGTCAAGCAACTCAATCATGTTCCAACGGTTTGATACACAGTGTATGCCTTATGCACATTGCGGTTCCGCATCAAACGTTCTAACTTCACTACCATACGATATACGGGTGCTCCACCGAAAAATGGAGCCACACGGACTCATTAAGTTACAAAATCTATACTTAAGCGTGACTCGTCGGAGGCCGGCGCACAGTGGATATTCAAGAAATGTTGGACTCTAAGCCTCGGCCGCATTCAACAAATCATTCCTGGCCTTAGTTGTAACTCACGACCGATATATATATATATATGCGGCGGATTTTTCGCGAACTATGCTGTCAGCTTCTTGGTTATGTTTTTAATTCCTGTTGCTTTCGTTTGCCACAAGATTCGTTTCGTCCCACTTGTTCCTGGTGCCCGATCTCAGGATCGTGTGCTACGAAGGTCGTGGTACGTTCTGCTGCATCGTTTATCTTGAACTGGGCAGCAGCGCGGTCCATCTTGAAATGGGAAGCTTCGTTTATCTTAACCGGGCAGCGCGTCTGGGGCTGGCCCTGGCGGAATCTTCCTCGGTCTTAGTTGGCCATGCTACTTTCAGTTTAGGATTTAGATCACTTAGGCTTTTCGCCATGCTCCTTCTCATTAACTTATGGAAACAGTCAGCGATGCTGCTTCCTTTCCACCGGCTGACAGTTTCAGTAAATATTCGCAGGTACTACGGGATCTTCTGCTCGCCAAAAAAATGATATTTAGCACTCGCAGTTTGCGTGGTCTGTGTGGCACGAGAATTCGTGATGCCCTTCGGGACACGTTCATTTTGCTTGTTGAGATGCGATAGGGATTTGCTCTTTGAGAACCCGTTTGGTATCAGGTTATGATAGAATAGGTGGTATTGGAACTATATATGTGCTGTTGCAAATTTGTAGTATTGTTAGGATTATTTTGCCCTGCATGATTCCTGTTGTGTGAATAGCTGATATTGTTGTCCGAGCAAGAGGAACCCTGCCGTCACGTATATATAAGCGTTTTATACACCGGTTCGAATCTGAAGAACGGAATTGTGACTCTTTCGAACAGAGTGAAATAAATGTCAGCGAATATTATCACGCTAATACCGCGGAATTATCAAAAAAATCAAGACATGTCATGTCAAAAAATCATTTTTGTCCCGTATTTAACAAAAGTTCTCAAGTTATTTGAATAGTTTGCCATATGTGTGATGTGCTCATGCTGTTTATTATGCTTCTTTGCTAGGCATGCGTCGAGACGCATGCCCAATCAACCCCTCTAACGCGCCGCGTCCAGACTCCTAAAATCTGAACGGATGTACTGCGTGCGCAAGGAACATGTTCTTCCTAAGATACCGAATGTGCATGCATAGCTCTACATAAACCCATCAAGACCCTCCCTCTCCCATTAGGGACTTGTAGTGTACATGTCAGACTTCCTGAGGGCTGGATGCTAATAAAAAGAGGTATTCAATGCTGATTGAAGCGCCGACATTCACTTCACAAAAGAAGTGCTGTCTCACAGAGCAGAGTAGCATACAGACCATTTGCTCGGTACATTAGACACGTTATTCTATCTATCAACATTATATCCCAAGTCGAGGAGGTAGTCATGTGTAACACCAATATCCCTTTCATAGTTATATTGTCAATATTGACTGATGCGGCCACAAGTAGAATTGGCACAATAAAGGATACCCAAATTGTGGGGTAGTTTGTCCAAACATATCTCAGATATTTTCTCGGATTATCAATGATGTCCAAGTTAAAATAGGCCTTGAAAGTTGACAAACATATTCCTCCAAACTCAGGCTCGATGAGAACCACAAAATGAGAACGCTTGGAAGATTGGGTGGCTGAAACAGAGCGGTCAGGGCTTCAACAACATGAGTTTCAAGTTGCAACCGCCTCACTTACTATCGAGAGAAACCTCTTCGCCTGGTTTTACAAGAGCTAACTTCCACGATAGACGTTAACCGCTGACCTCCTGCACAAAGCTAGGAACATTAGCATGCAACAAACATAGTGTACTCAGAAAGAAGTAAACAAGAAATATTCGGACAGTTTATTCGCAGCTAGACAGAGTGCGCAAATAGTTTATAATGATAGTGCGCAAATAGTTTAAAATGATTGCGGGGATGCTTTCAGGGGATTCATGGCATTATGCCAAGAAGGACGGGATGGTCTCAGAGGCCACTGCAAGGATTCAACCTGGAAGGACTTGCGGCTTTCCAGCTAATGAACTGACAAGACTATCGGCAGTCCAACGCATGCATCAAGCTCGGAGCCATGCTCGCGGGTGTATCGCTACAACAAACTCAAATGACGATTGTAGCTGTGCAAGAAGACTGTGCACTTCTCATCGGGACATATTACCTCTCCCTGCTTTATCTTCTTCTGGTCGCGGCTTTTTTCCTGCCAGGAGCACAAGTTGGTTTCAAGGCGATACATCTCACCTACAGAGGCACGGCATCGATTGGCAGAACTAGTGGCAGCCGTGACGAAGTGCACGTCGCAAAAAAAAAGTTCTCTCATGAGCGTGCAGGATACCGTTAGATGGTGAATGCCTGTCTAGCGAACTTCCTCTCAGGCAGTTCATCAGATTTTCCACAGGCAGCTTCACGCGCTGTGCTCAGAACTCGCGAACTGTTCAGAAAGCGTTTTTCGTCCGCCTTGAAACAAACCTTCTCGCGGGAAATGGAACGTTGGCTGAGGGGTTGAGTAATAAGACGCACCCTCTCGCTCTCGTCGTCACTGGAGTCGGAGGGCACGTCCGAGTCCGAATCGTCGTGCTTCCTTCGCACAGGAGCGAGCAAACGGGAAGGTAAGTGTCAACTCGAATTGCATCCGTAAGCAACGTGAGGAAAATCCAGACAATTACAGAACCAGGCAACGGAGTGAGGAGGAAATCAACGCTATCGAAGTAGTGAGTGAGCTTCCCACGTGAGATATGTGAGTTGGTGCGAAAAAGGCCACGAAGTAGTAACAACGACTATTAATGAGGCGAGCAGGCTGAAGCAGACTGAAGTGCACGACGGATCCGCTAACAGCACACGAGCATGACTGGTACGAGCAGGCGGGAGTCAAAGAAGCCTCGAAGGGCTCGGAACTCACCGCTTCTTGCTCTTCCCCTTCTTCGTCGTCTTCCGATTTTTCTCTTCATCTGAGGTTTCTGAGTCCGAGGTGTCGCTCGAGTCCGAACTGCGGTGCTTCCTGCGCACTCTCTCCTTTTGTCACTTGCACTGAGCGTTGTACCATACACCTTGAAGGGCCAGCAGCTCCATCCACACATGACTTGTGCTCATAAAACGCACTTCCCCAAATTCTGCGCAGATCCTACCGCCGAGTGTACGCGTCGTTAGCTAAGTAGTCCCCAGCCGACCCCGCCGAGATCTCCTCCACGCTACCAGTTAGTTTATTCTTGAAGACCTATGCAGTTTCCTTACACTTCACGGATACTCGTACTATTTGCCAAGTGTCAGAAAAATGTTGTGGAAGCACCTTCTCTTATGCTTCTCTTTCTTCTCCTTCTTATGTTTGGATTTCTTTTTCTTCTTCTTGTCCTTTTTCAACTTCTTGCTCTTCTCAACTGCCTGCAGGTCTTACTGCCACCGATAAGTGTGCCGTGGTTCAAGCGTTGCAATAGGGCTGCGGAAAGCAAATAGCGAAGAGCAAAAATAATATTCGATCCTACGGGGATCAGGCATACCGGTGAACGATATATCTGCTCTCATGTTTCGTATGTGTCACAACAGTGTCCACAGTACCAGCAGTCCACACAACAAGAATGTTAGGTCGCTACCAGCAAACAAGGGCAGTCGAAATAAAATAAACGCTGCAGGTGATACAGTGTGAGCTGAAGATAAGGCGTTAGATGCTGGACCGCCGTTGCTAATACAAAAACAGAAGTAGGTAACTTTAGATGAGTACCCCACGCCGCGCCGCCTCTTCCAGCCGCGCCGCGAACTCGAGAGGTTTACTCTGGAAGAAGCAAGGAAGCGGCTCAGGGAATCAAACGAACATCATACAGGTGATATGAATCACTTAAGTCACGGCCATCAAGTTGCACTAGCTTCCGGGTAGGACACCTTTTTCTCCAACTTGGCCGCAATCGCGGTAGCAGCTGCGGCCGAAAGAGCCTTGAACAGTGACGAAATACACATTTGTTAGAATAAGATACTACATAAGCATACCCTCAAACTTAGCGAATGCAAGCAAACACCTTGGATTCAGCTGCACTGATGGCGGCCTTGCTCATTTCGACTTGCTTCGAAACGCTGCAGTGTTTCCTCGTTTAGTCGAGTTGCCGAACGAATAACAATACGCCTGTGACAGGCGCTACTGGTTAGAGCTATAAATACACGCTTGGTCTGAAACACAGACTTTACCGGCTGAGCGCCGTTGGGTAGCCAACTACTTTTTCCTCATCAACGTCTCTGGTCTCATTTCTGGGACGGGCGGTTGCAGAACGAGATATGGCGACAGTGCCCCAGTTTCAAGGGGCAAACTCAACTGTTGAAGATGTAACTAGTGCAGAATGGGCTCTTTGAGGTCATGGCAAAGTTGCAGGAGTTCGGGTGCCAACAACCCGCTCACCTTGCACGGTCTAGTGGTCGGTATCACACCAGCTGAAACTATGCTTTTTCAGATGAAAGCCGTATGAATATGCCTTGTTCCACTGGAGTCCCTTATGCAGTTTTATTCTATTCTCTCCTTAGGATAATCTCAGCGTAAGATGGGTATTATATTCTGTCCGGAGGGCTAAAGGAACCAGATTTTCTGATAGTGTCGTTGAGGGGAGAGTTTTCGAAAACAGAAGCTAATTGCCGGGCGAGGGTTTCGGTTTCCAACATGAAGGAGTGATTCCCTATAGACCAGACTTTTTTAAAAAACTTGCCCACTTCGCCTACCCCCCGCCTCTACCGACTTGGTGCTGCCAGACCGTCCACTGGTGCGGAAATACTTGATAATGGTAACCACTTTAGTACTAGGCTGCCGGTGGCAGTATAGGATAGCATATACATAAGAATAAAACATTCTAGCGCGAACGTCTCACCGGGCGGATACAGTAACGGGCGAAAGAGAGAGTCTTCGTCGGCCTAGATTGTTATACTGCTGTGTAGGTTACATACATTACACAACGATGCGCATGCCATGTATGCATGCATCCGGCGCGTCGCCATCCACACCATGCAACGTTGCCATTATATAGCGCGGTTCGCCCACGCTCGACGGTATGTGATATTATATCATAGCCCATGGCCCATCATGTGTGACCATGTTATGTTCATGGATCGTATGGTGACATTGTAAGGATACCTCAATGACGCACGTGGACCATGATACTGGTCATGTGAGTCAACACGTTTCGTACACATCGGGGACGTTGGAACCCCTTCACGCAGGATGTATGCGTCCCGATGTTTTCCGGGGCCCGCTGTATAGTGGGTGCACCATGTTACATTTGAAATGCTCAGGCCACGATATCCTTGGCTCCGGCGCATGGTTGATTATCAATAAGAATAAAACATAAATGTAAGTAATGTGAACTTGCACATACAACAACGCAAACGTAACATAAACGTATATGCGGTTTTCTAGCCCTTGCAACTAGCACCTTGACAATTGCACATGGTTCATGGAGAGACTGATTTCACCCCCCACCATAAGGTGGGGGTCTGTCTCCTGCTTTCCCCCCTCGGAGTGCAGTGCATGTGTCACTGCCGTGACTTGCCGTTCTGCTCCGTCCGTCTCCGATAGCACAAAACCCTCAATTATGTTTTATGATCTATCTTAGACTGCGAAACCACCCGAGCATCTCGTCCCAACTTCACAGAGTTTGTGGAGACTGAAAACACGCATATATTCCACCGTTGTCGTTTATATTCACCGTTTATTTCACCGTCTCTGTCAGGTTATGGGCCTCACCACTGGCGAGTTAGCTCACGCTTTCATTTTCTTTGATCCCGTACCTTGTGCGGTAACCATCTCCGTTTTCACCAAATTCGGCTGAGCACCTTCGTCCTCTTTGCCGCCATCTTCACCCCGCGTGCCCTTTGACACCGGGGAATTATTCGAGCACCTTGTCCTCGACCACATCAACCTTTACCACACCAACTTTTCAGCATTTCACGTTACGTGCTCCCAACAATGTCTGCGGAGCGCATTTCGCTGGCCAGCAGCACCTCTACTGCCGGAGAAATAGTTTACCGCACGACTATTTTGACCTCACCGGCGGTTTCCTCGTGACATTTGACCCCAATTTCACTTTTACATCGCTCGATTTAGTTAATTTTACGGAAAGTTACGTTGACACCAAGAACCCAAACGCGCTCTCGACTATCTGGCCAGCAGCACCGCTCCTGGCGGGAAAAAGGTTTACCGCACGACGTTTTTGACTTCACCGACGTTTTCCCCGCGAGAATCTACCTCAGTTTGACCCATTCATCGTTTGATTTGCTTGATTTTGCGAGAAGTTCGCTTTTCGCTTGGGAACCCTAATTTTGGGTTCGCAGATTTTGCAGTCAGCAGTCAGTGGTCAGCGAACATGTCCACTGGACCTCAGCGTGCGCGTATGGCCGCTGTTCGTTCAGCGTTGAACTCCTTTCGAGTACATCGGCGACATTCTACCATTGGCTATGGTGTGGTGGTGTCTGGTGGTGTTCGCGCACCAGACACCAAGCTCGAGTCCATCGCGTTCACCATCGGCAACGAGTGCTTTGACTCTTTCGACCTCATCCCTCCACTTCCCTCACCTTCACCTTATGCGCTCCCTGGCCACCATCTGGTGGTGTCTGGTGGTGCTGTCACGCACACTTCACCCTTCACCATCGTCCCTTTCGAGCCTTTTCCCATGCGCTCAACCACATCCCTTCACCGCATTTTTCACCTTCGCCCTCCTCACCCCCTCCCCATCGACGCACTTGCTCTGGTGGTGCTGCACCACTTTTGGCCTTGGCACCGCACGGGCGTTGGGTAATCCCGGGACAATTTGAGAAACCCTAGATCGGAAGTTGTGGGATGGACGACTATATCTGTGCCAGCGCAGGCAGATGCCACACTAGCTGAGCTGAAAATGTGAAAAAGGCTCCTTAGGGTTACAGATGTAGATGGCCGGCAGGCCTAGGATAACAGTGTGTACATTGTACCGTGGCACTCCTCTCCTTCGGGAGGAGGTGGTGTCATGGAGAGACTGATTTCACCCCCCACCATAAGGTGGGGGTCTGTCTCCTGCTTTCCCCCCTCGGAGTGCAGTGCATGTGTCACTGCCGTGACTTGCCGTTCTGCTCCGTCCGTCTCCGATAGCACAAAACCCTCAATTATGTTTTATGATCTATCTTAGACTGCGAAACCACCCGAGCATCTCGTCCCAGCTTCACAGAGTTTGTGGAGACTGAAAACACGCATATATTCCACCGTTGTCGTTTATATCCTGCTGAAATCTGTATAGGCAGCCCTGACTGGGAGTCCCGGTCAGGCCCCTATGACAGATTCCTAGGACCAACACTGGACTACTGACTGATCTGTAGGTTCGTACTGTGACACACGCTGTGCCACAGGTAGGCTAGACACCGAGACCGTCCGAGACCGTTCCGGGTATATCTAGCTTAGGGTTTATTCATCTTATAGAGTTTATCCACACGAGTACGGGAGTTTCTGATATCTAGTGTACTTGGATATTCCGGAAGGTCGTGGCCCCATCCACGTTTTCATTCCACTTGCTATCTTGGCCATGATTGGCTAAGCAGCCGCTTGAAGAGGTGGTGCGCACTTGCGCGTTTGGGTGCGACTAGGATTTGGACATGATTTTACGGTAGACGTATTTTGCGGCTTCGAGTCATGGGCACCGCGCGTTGCTATTGCTTGGGATTGGCAATGTTCATTTGCGTTACTTTACCTGCCCTGATCACGCTGGTTTACGTATTTTGGACTGGTGCTCCGGACACCTTCGACCACGCCGACATTTGCAAGTGCCCTTCGCTCTTTTCGCCGCTCCGCACGTTCTGCCGTTACGTCATCCCTCCATTTCCGCCACAACACCCAAACGTGCTACCGCGCATCATCTTTTCTCTGGCTTTCGGAAGAATGGCGACATCTACACGAGCTCGTAAACGCCTATTGAAGGACTCCGACTTGGACGCCTCTATACGGCTTATAGATGCGGTTCGGGACACCCCAACCGCTAGCACCCCGCCTGTGGTGCCCCCTAATCCTTCCAGCAACTCCGACGCCGCCGTCGCGTTGCGGAAGCATCTCGTTGACCAGCACGCTGCGGTCGACGTGGTCTACAAGGGGAGACTACATCGGGCTTGGGCCAAGGGTATCCGCGAGGATATCCTTGGTTCCAAGAAACATCATTATCGTGGTACCGACGACACCGACCGCCTCTCCGAGTTGGTGGTGCAGCTTCGGACCGAGTTTGAGTCCGCTGGGCTGGACTTGAACCCCTTTGACCTCGACGACCCCACCTCTTTGGTTATCGAGAAGGTTAATGGACTGCTCTATGACGTCTTGGCCCTCGTCGTGGAGCGCAACTCTGTGGCCGACACCTGGCTTCGGGGTACGGACTCTTCGGCTGACCGAGATGGACGTCGTGCCCTCATCGACATCATCAAGGGGAGCGTGCCGACAGTCCTTCGCGAAAGCCACCAGCAGGAGCATGCGGCGCTTCGTTATCCCGCAGGCGTTGACCCGCAGCCGATCTTGGCTCGTGAACAACGTCTGGTGCGGGATAACCGCGCTCCTGACTGGCAGCCCACCGACGAGACCCGTAAGTTGTCCCTCTACAACCGCCTCGACCCCGTGTTCTACGCGGCGGTGAAGGTGCGGTACCCGCTTGCGGGTGACCTTAGCGGGGTCACTCTCCGCTCGCTCCAGGCGCTAGTCGTGGCCATATTGCAGGCCTGGGCGCAGTCGGATGATGGGGCGGCAGTGCGTGAGAAGCAGACACTGGGGGCGGGCGGTAAGCCCTCCGCCCTTATCACGTCTTCTGAGTACGCGGTCCTTCTCGACGAAATCGCCGCCTTGAAGGCGCTTGTGCAGGGCAATCGTGCGGGCGCGGCTCAGCGACAGCAGCAGCCGCAGCCGCGCGGTAAGCAGCATCCGCGGGGCCATCGGGTGGGTGTGCACCCGGCACCGTCTGTGGGGTTCGACAGGGACAGCATGAAGGCCAAGCCCCTTTGCCACCGTTGCCGCAAGGCGGGCAAAGGGGACGCCTATCACGCGTACCGCGACTGCCCTCTTGGTGGGCGCCGGCATTCGTCGGCCACGGCAGCGGCCTTCTGCATTCCTATTGAGGAGGAGGATGCGGAGGGTCTTCACACCCTGGCACTTGTGCAGGTTTTCCAGGAGGCTGCGGATGATGGACCGGAGGCCTTCGCCCGTGCGGCTTCGGCTTA
The DNA here is from genome assembly GCA_001247695.2 of Cymbomonas tetramitiformis. Classification (NCBI taxonomy): domain Eukaryota; kingdom Viridiplantae; phylum Chlorophyta; class Pyramimonadophyceae; order Pyramimonadales; family Pyramimonadaceae; genus Cymbomonas; species Cymbomonas tetramitiformis. The sequence goes on along the minus strand of LGRX02035615.1, from coordinate 45,482 downwards.
TGGTCCCCCCGCTGTGCTTTCCGCGGGCGGGATTGGCGGCATCGACGTGTCGGCCTACGGATTCAGCGTGCCGCCTCCGCCTTCTGGCGGGACCGACGACGAGGACATCTTGCGGCGGCTTGATGCCCTCACCTCTGAGGTTCAGGCCGCCCAAGAGCAGGTACATTACACCCACGCATCCTTTGTTCCTGGGAGTGCGGTTGAGGAGCATGCATCGGCTGTGGTGTGTGGCCCTGCCGCTGCGGCGGGGATCACACCGGAGGGGCAGGTTCCGGCAGGTGGTGCGGCGGCATCGGCGTCCGCCGTGCCGGCCCCTGCTATGCCTGTTTCGCAGGTAGAGGATGTACAGCCCGCGCCAGTTCAATCGGCGCGGGTGACCACCACGGAGGCGACGCACGGTGAGTTCGGAGGCTTCGTGCAGACGGTGAATCACGCCGCTGTCCACCCGTCTGACCTGACGGGCTACGACACCGACGACTACGAGGACTTTGCCGACGGCAGCTTCCGGCTGAAGCCGCGGGGCTCGCCTCCGTCGGCCAATCATGTTTCCGGGCCACCCGTGGGCGAGCGGAGGACCTACGGTTGTGGGAAGCCACCCTGGGGCTTCCCTGCCACGGTTGGTCCGTGGGGCATTCCTTTCCTCCTTTCCCTCGTTCTTTGCATCTCGATCATGGGAGTGGCAGCCGTGCCCGACGCTCGGTCGGCTACGGAGATGCCTTCGCCTGGTGGTGATCTCGATTGGGAGGCTCCGTCATTTTTCTCTACGAATGATTTTCTTGATCCGGTGATGACGGCTCAGGGTCTCCTATTGCCTGACGATGTGCCACAGCTTCAGCCGCCCGAGCCTCCTGACACTTTGAGCTTTTTAGCATTTCAGGATTTGGCTCAAGCGGATTTGGGTATTGACATGGCATTCTACTACGGCATGGCCTTACATGAGAGCGGTCCTCTTGATGCGGGGCACTATTATGGAGCTGGTTACTTTACTTCCTACTATGGGATGGACTTCCGTGAGGCCACCGCTGACTACTTTGGTACTGTCGATTGACTTCTTGCTCACTCTGGAGGCACACCGACATGGTGGTGTGCAGAACTCCTGTGACCTCAAAGACTTCTTCAATCTGGTTTATGGTTTTGCTTTGACACCTTTGAAATCTTCAATTTGACTTGCTGGCACAGAGCCTTTCAGTAGTTTGGCAGGACCTTAATTGCCTGTGAGTTTCTGCTCTTGTGCTAGCTAGAGGGTTCTAATTTGTGTATCAGAATTGCACAGTTAGATTAGCAGTTAGGCCTTGTCACCCTGGCTCCTGCCCTAACACTTACAGCTTTACATTTTCTGACTCTCCTAGCCAGTCACCACCCACAGTGCTGGGGTGGTGTGCTGAAATCTGTATAGGCAGCCCTGACTGGGAGTCCCGGTCAGGCCCCTATGACAGATCCCTAGGACCAACACTGGACTACTGACTGATCTGTAGGTTCGTACTGTGACACACGCTGTGTCACAGGTAGGCTAGACTCCGAGACCGTCCGAGACCGTTCCGGGTATATCTAGCTTAGGGTTTATTTATCTTACACAGTTTATCCACACGAGTACGGGACTTTCTGATATCTAGTGTACTTGGATATTCCGGTATATCCACCGTTTATTTCACCGTCTCTGTCAATGGTGCGGCTCGCCTCACGATCAGGCTGAAATTCCATAATTTCGTTCATGAAGTCCGTGGGAACCGCATTTATCACTGGGGTAAGTGCGCCATTGACGCATTGAGTTTGAGTTGTAGCATATAGATGCGCATCTAGTAGTCCAAAATACCACGTCTCCGCCCGCGTTGCGCGGATGAACCTCCACGACTTAGCAGATAAGAGGGGTCATGCCTAGGATGCTGATGGAAACACCGAAATGCTTCCAGTATAATTATATTGTTGATCAGACGATATAATTATATCGGGCAACAACCTCCCGACGAGATCCAGACGGGACTTGAACCTGCGCGCTCAAGGTGCAAGTCCAACACATACGAGCGCCCTACACCATAGTGTTGGATTTGACACTGTGACACCCGAAACTGTCACATGTCACTTCCTATAGTAGGTTGGGTGACCGTCACCAGTAGACGGGAAACACCCGTTAGGTATTTATGTTATATCTCCCTTTATCAAGAGCTTTTTTTACCGTTCTGATTCCGTAACCCTTAACTCAGGGTTTATCTCACCAGTTAGATATATATTACCGCCGAACTATATTTCTACCAGGTTTGGCCCCACTTGCGTTTTACTGTTTAGCCACTGCGAGATTGCCACTATGAGTGGCTAAGCTCGGACGCCTGGGATGGAGTGAGGCGCTCCGCGCGTGAGAACGCCGGCAGTCACGGGTATGGCCTAAATTTTGTTGGTTGATTTACGGCACGCCGCGCCGGTTGAAGAGCAGATTTTCTTGCGGGATTTAACGTTGGACTGGTTTGCGTTCTCTGGTTGGATCCCACACCGTTGCGTATTGGCCGCCTATTCCACACGACTTACCGGGTTTATTTGATCTCTCACGGTTGTTGTATCGGCGACCCGCACGTTTCTTGGCCGCCCACGACTGCCGCATCTCTCACGTTCCTTTGCCTCACTCCGCCCCTTCAGTCCTTTTCATCATGGTTGCTTCTACTCGAGCCACCGCTAGCATGGCGAATCGCCGACGCGCATTATCCACGATTTTTGATTCAGCAGTTGCGAGACACGCCAACACTCCAGCCACGCCGCCGGCATCACAGCCGGCTGCCAATTCGGCAGGTGCTACGTTCCTGGCCTCGGTGCGTACACTTCAGAGGGAACACTTCGACATGAAGGTCTCCAAGACCGTTCGTCAAAAGTTGTTCGAGGACAAGAACGGACGATTTTCCGGGACTGAGTGCCACGCATCCGCGCTCTTCGCCAGGATGGTCTCTGCGCTCCAGACGGCATTTGTCACGGAGGACATCGGCTTCGCGCCCCTTTTCCTGCTGGACGATGCTACCCTACCCGTCCGTGTGGAGGCCAACGGCTTGTTGTTCTCCGCGCTCGAGCTAATGGTTGACCCCGCGTCGCCCGCAGCGGACTGGATGGACTCTTCGCACTCCAGCTTCCCGTCCGACGGTAAGCGCGTACTGCTTGAGTTTGCCCGTCGCATGATCCCCGCGGGTGACCCCTTTCAGGGTCAAGCGGACATGTTGGGCATCCGCATCTCTGCGGGCGTGGACCCGCATGACAAGATCGGGGACTTCAACGCCGCTCTAAAGGCCGCGAGGACGCGAGCGACGCTCCTGGACGAGGACGTGAAGGCGCTGTTCATCAAGGCCCTCGACACCACCTTCTACCAGCCGGTGGTGTCCCGGTTGCTTCTCCACGATCAACGTGCCGCTCACGACCTCCTCACAATTCAACAATGGGTGCGTGAGTGCTACTCCGAGCACGTGCGGGCGGGCACCGCCACGGCGTCCGCGCACCGGTACTCTCATGGCACGCATTTCATGGAGGGGGACACCGATGACTCCGGTGGACCCGGTGAGCTCGCGGACTTGAGGACCATGGTCCTCGACTTGAAGCGGCAATTGGCCACGTTTGTCGCACCCGACCGGTCCGAGCCGGCCACGCGCGGGTACACTCCCCGCGCAGACAAGCCGGACCGCCGCATCAAGACCCGCTTCGCGACCACGCCCCTCCCCAAGGGGGGAAATTGGTCTCAATCCATCTCCAAGAAGGTCGCCTTCCATCGCGACACCGGTGCGACCGTTCCCTACTGCCAAAATCAGGTGTGCGCGAAGGGCAAGGCGCGGCATTGGCATCGGGACTGCCCGAACGGGGGCAGGACCGGACTCTCGGCCTACGCTTTCGCTGAGGAGGCCGAGAACTCGGTGTTGGCCGTAAAATTTCAACATGCCATCGACCACGGCGACGCCGAAGAGTTCGACGCCCTCCGCATGCTCGCGGGTGGGAAGCCGGACATCTTCGCCGACCTCTCCGCGTGCTCGTTCTGCGAGGAGGGCGGTGAGGCCCTCGTGTCCGCCGTCATTGAGTTCTCCGAGTTGGCACGCACGGCTGGAGCATCAATCAACATTCAACCTCAACACTTTCGCCGCCGACGTGCCGGTGGTGTCGGGACCGGTCGCGCACTCTCCACCCGCGTCGGTTGACTCCGACGAGGAATGGACCGGTCCGCCCAACCCCTTCTGCCCTCCCGTCACCCGCACATTTGCCGACTTCATCGAGAGCACGGGGATTGCGTTGGGGGCGCCCGACGAGCCGCTCATAGGCATGAACTTGCTCTCCGCGGTCGATGCACCGGAGGGCGTGGTGGGCTACGAGCCCGCAGCCTACATCTCGAGCGACGACGGCGACGACGAGGATGCCTCGGCTGCGCCGCCACGGCCACGGTACGGTTGTGGAAGGAGCATCCCGGGCTTTGGTGGGTCTTTCCTTACCTCATCTTTGGTGTGTGCACTTTTCGTGATCTGTGCTACCGCCGCACCGCACACCGTTTCCGGTGTCGGTGGTGCCGATGCACACGCATGCACGGCTCCGCCGGTCGGTGGTGCTGCGTGGGCTGCTTCCCAGAGCATATATCTTCCAAAAGATTTTGCGGCCCGCAGTTGCAAATCTTTCAGGCCCGGTTTCGGCCAGCCCGGCCCGTCTCGAAAATTGCCCGCCGCAGGCGAATTTTTCCAATTTTAAGTACGGGAATATCATGAAAAGAAAAAATTTCACGTAAATTTTTGAGATTTTCACTGTTCGTCTACGGCCCGCAGCCGGATCCAATCCCGGCCCGCTTTCGGCCCGGCGTGACACGCTACGGCCCCGGGCCGGCCCGCCACGGTAAGATATATGCCCTGCTGCTTCCGCGGTCCCAACTGCGACGACTTCACCACCTGTGCCGTCTCATGACAATCTTGGCGACGCAGTGGGTGGTGCGGTGCCGAGTGCTATACCGCCGCGGAGGCATGCGCGGTATCGGGCGCTACGACAGGGGTTCCGCTCTCACGGCACTCTCCCGCTGTCGCCAGAGCTCGTGGATCCCGATCCACCGGTTCCGCCTTCACCACCTTACCCGCCACCGCCGTACTCGTCCGATGACGAGGCACCGACCTCTGGGGACTCCACGGCTGAGATCGACAATTCCTCAATTCCGTCTACGCATGATTTCCCACCGGTCCCGGGGGCCGGCAACTACCTCAACCTCACGCTGCTCCGGGCTGGCCGGCCAGTTCCGGGGATGTTAAGGACGCACAAGCGAGCCTTAGATATATATGATATGATAAGATAGCACAGATGTTATTGAACAGTAACAACGTGTGCAGCGTAATAGCGGGTGATGAGTGCAGACTTCGTCCGAAGATACTGTTGTAGCACAACGCTACCTCATCTATACCGAATGCCTCCCATCTCATAGATGGCACCGCTATTGGGTTGTGACCCCAAGGCATTGGTTGAACGACTAGTATCGGCTGAACGAATAATGCGTTCGCCATATGATACTCGCATGCTTGTTCAGAACATGCTAGAAGCGAAGATGATTTCTTCTCCGAACCATTCGGTACTTCAAGATAGCATCTTGCTTCGCCATTCTCGAGTCCGACATACTGGCCTCTCGATGACATGTGTCATTCAAGTCTTACCTTGAATAAATGACAAATGATGTGACTTATCATCTCGATGACATGTACAGTCATAGTCGACCGTACTGACGACTGTCTGTCATTATAATATATGACATGACTCGACATGACATGACATGGCATGGTATGACATGTCTGACAGGCATGACACGTATGACATGTATGACACATGTGTCATCGGTCATCAACCCTGACAGATCTCCCCTCTTAAAAGAGTTGTGACCTCACAACGGGCATACCTATGTATATGTCTTTGATGTCTTTGTTGTTGTTGCTTCTGCTGGTACCAGTCTTCTTACACCGAATTGAGGCGTCCCTCATGGTGTTTTTAGGATATTGGGGGGAACGGAGTCCACTTTAAACCCTCACCTTAGGCATTAGCCTTACAGTTCTTAGGATGTAGCCCCCTTTTGAATTGCGTATCGTATTGCAGAGTGACGATTCAAGGTTCAATGAATTGCGTTTCGTGATACAGATTGACGCTGGAACTGCGTATCGTATATCGTGTTTCAGAGTGACGATTCAAGGTATCCGAGGTTTACGTTACGGATTATTTGCGCTAGCCGTCGACGCCTTTGCGAACGATGATCCCACGATTTAACAATTTATAATCGAACGATTCTCGGCCTTATATATACAACTGATCGACGAAAACCTTTAGGTACATGTTTCCACAGTTATTATATATTAGTGCACCCAACCCTTCCTCCCCTCCTGAAGCTACTTTGGAGGTTCACAGGCGGTCACGGGGAGCCCGATGTTTCCGGAGTTATTTCACCGGGGGCTTGTTTTAATGCAAACGGAGTGGCCCTGCTTAACGGAATTGGACTTATAATCCTTAACCGGTCTGCTCAACTCCTCAATTTTTTTTGTCCAGTACGCACACTTTGACGAACATCTGTCGATTCAGAATGGATTCGCCACGTACCTAGTACTAATGTGAAATTTAATTTAGTTATGTGTGTCAGGCATAACTTAGTAGGATCACAACTCCGTCTACCTCAGTCAATGTCTCCGGTAGCTTCGGATGACTGGCCATAGAATCCGATGACTAACCACGGTCTTGGCAAAGGTAGCATTTAGCAGTTTTTATTTATCCGCAGATATGATATCTCGCATGTGTGCGTATCTGTGCAAGGGTATGAGTTTGTACAAGGCTCACTACACCTTTAGCAAGGAAGGATCAATTTCCCGCTTCTATGCAACATAATGATAAAACATTAAGAGCAAGGTATATAGATGATCGACATGTATTAGTATATATTACAAGAAGTAAGGGCATCAGGCTTAATATAATGTTTAGCCTTCATAGGCAGCTATCATGTCTGCTGCATTGGTCAGCTCTGTGGCTTTGACCCAGGTGTCATGCTCAGGGCCGTAGCCTGCATATCGCACTAAGTAGTACTTGACACCCCTAGTGATCTTATCTGAGAGTATAATTATGTGATATCTCAAACAGTGGTTGCCCTTCTTCGGTGATCATCTGTGGCAGAGGCAAAGGTGCTTGGATCGAGTCGTTATACAGCTCTATTCTGGATACAGGCTGTACCGGATGGATACGGATATCGAGGTCTCCGAAATCTAACTCGCATGCACGCCCATGGCTTAGCACTTTGGATATAGTAAACGGCCCAATATATGGCTGCTTAAAGTGTCTGCCTGCCTCTGTCAAACCAGTCCATTGGATAAACTCGGTCCGTAAAAGAACTTTCTGCCCTACTGCATATTGCCGGGGCATGTGAGTCTTATTGAATCTGGCTTGGCTAATTTCTGCTGGTCGGGAAATGTTGTTTACCGCGTTGGCATGTACAGCCGAGTACTGGTCAAAATGATCTCGAATAGCTTTTTGTATTGGAACAGGAGCTTCTGGCGGAATAGCGATTGCCAGGTTATGAGGCGAAAGTGGCTGCGCGCATCGAGTCGAGATAGAATGGTGAATAACCAGTAGATGCAGAAACTGTGTTGTTAATTGCAAACTCCACCAGAGGCAACTTGTCCTCCCACGAATTGGCTGAAGTATCATTGCAACAACACCTGTGGATGAAAAAGTACTATCTAATCAGTTTATAAACCAGAGGATGGTGAATATCGAATCAACAAATTGAAAAGTACCTGAGGATATCCTCAATGAAGGCATGACTCCTCTCATTGGCTGCATTCGACTGTGGATGGTGTGAAGACGGCATAGACAATCTCGTACCAGTAGATTTCCACAGTGTTTGCCAGAATGTAGAGGTGAATCTGGGGTCTCGACCTGAGATGATGTTCCTCGGAAGACCATGGAGCTTGAAGATATGCTGCATATATATCGAAGCAGTATGCTGAGCAGTCCAGGTCATGCTGAAGGGAATGAGATGACAGCGATGAGAGAATTGGCACATTACCACAAATATACTGTCGTGCCCATTAGTGGTGATAGGCAGGTCAGTAATCCAGTCAAGAGATACATCAAGCCATTTTGTCTTCTTAGGCACACAATATCGTATATGTGACTGACCATAAGGTTTGTGTCGCCTCGTTTTCTGGCGTTGACAAACGGGGCAGTCCCGAATGTACTGGATGGCTGCCGTCGTCATTCCTGGCCAATAATATCGGCTACGCAGTAGATGAAGCATGCGATTTTTGCCTACATGACCAGAAATAGTGGCTGAGTGGCACTCATGAAGGAGAATGTGGCGAAGCTGTGTGATCTCACCGTCATCTGTAGGGACCTTGGCAGTAGGTGGAATGTACAACTGTCTGCCATATATGGTCTTGCGATAGATCAACCCCTGAATGAGCTCGAAGCTGCTGACTGACTGTGATGAAGTCGATGATGTCAGCTTAGCCAATTACAGGGAAGATATCTTCCTGGGATTGGCCGGCCCGGGGCCGTGTCACGGAGGCCCGGGCCGAAGGCGGGCCGAAGGAAAAGTTGCGGATGGGCCGAGTCGCATTGAGGGGAAAATCGATAAATTTCCAAAATTTTATCGATTTTTGACAAATTGTCATACTTAAAATTAGAATTTTGCGGGCAATTTTGGGTTCGGGCCGAGACGGGCCGAAATGTGGCCGAAGTAAATTCCCAATGCGGGCCGAGTCACCTCCGCGGAAGATATCTACCCTGAGCCAATATAGTCTGTGCAAATGTGTCACGATCATACTGGGATATAATGATGTCGTGAAGCTGATGAGCTGATGAAGAAGATACAAGAGCAATGAATGTAGGATCTGTAGGTGGTATGACTGGAACCTCGGTGATGTCTATGTGTTTCAGACAATCAGTGAGTTCAAAGAGTGTAGAGATACGAGTGAGTGCGTCTGCAACCTTATTCTTCTCGCCAGAAATATGCTCTATTCGGAAGTTGTACTCGGAGAGCTCATCCAACCACCTCGCCTGTTTGGGGCTTAGTGTGGATTTAGACTGGAAATAAACCAGTGGCTGATGATCTGAGCGTACAATAGTCTCAGGAGCTCCCAGCAAGATGTGGCGAAAGAATCGGAAGCCCTCCACAATGGCAAATAGCTCGATCTCAGGAATAGGCCAACGTCTCTGTGTATCGGAGAGAGTGACGCTGTGATAGCCACATGGCTTCATACCTTTTCCTTGATCCTGGAGTACACTTGACCAACGTGTGTGCCTGATCCATCGACCTCCATAATAGATGGCAGTTTCTGATCTGGAAGTTGTAGTACTGGAGCATTGCAGATGGCACTTTTGAGGTTATCAAATGCCTGCTGCTGCTCAGATTCCCAGACAAACTCTGCATTATCTTTAAGGAGACGATTGAGCGGCTCGGCAATCTTGGAGAACTTTGGTATGAATCTCCTAAATTGACCGACCATGCCCAAGAATGACCGAAGGGATGACTTGCCATCTTTAGCCATACGGCGTAGAGGCTGCTTTCCAACGGTAGGACCATAAGACACTGGAGGCTGTATTGCCATGACTGCTCGGATTCGGTCTTCGATGATGGATAGGCCTGCTTCAGAGATGTGATGTCCGATAAAGTCTATGGATCTGACGAACAACTCCACCTTGGAAGGCCTGATGAAGAACTGGTGATCTCTGCAACGCTGGAGGAACTGTCGGACATGACTCACGTGGCTGTCAAAGTCCGGACTGTACACAATAGTATCATCCATGAAAATGACAAGGAACCGATCGATGAAGTCGAAGAATGCCCGATTTCCTACACGTAGAGCTGTTGCAGGAGCATTGGTTAATCCGAAAGCATAACTGTCCACTCATAGGAACCGTATCTGGTGCGAATCGCTGTTTTGTGGATGTCATCTGGATGTATAGGGATCTGATGGAAAAACTGATTGAAGTCGAATCTGCTAAACCATCGTGCACCTTTTAGCTGTTCAAGAAGGGTGTCGTGTGGTGGCAATGGATACGTGTCCTTAATTGTGATGTTATTAAGGGCTCGATAATCACAGCACATCCTCCACTTCCCACCTGGCTTAGGAGCAAAAATGATAGGACATCCATATGGAGATGATGACGGACGAAGGATACCCAATTCGACATACTTGATGATCTGTCGTTTGAGCTCTTCCATCATGGGCACTGGTATGGTACGAACTGGCTGCGATGGCGGCTTGTGCCCAGGTTCAATGTTGATACATGTGTCTCCACTGTCTCGGGTACTTGTATATCATAGACTCTGAACATAGATCGCCCTTCAGGGCTAAGTGAAGTCGAACGCTGCAGGGATTCGTTCGCCTGCTTATCTATAGCAGGCACCGATTCTGAGCGTTTGCGATGCTCCTCTTTGCTCCATGTGAACGACCTTCTTGCCTTCGAGTGCGTACGATTTCCCTTGTCGCCAGTGCTGCCCTTGACTCGCTTCTTTCCTGTGGACTTAGGTGCTAAGGCCATACAGGGTGTGGTCGCGGCTGGTGTCACTGGATCTGCTTCCCTTTTTTAACAGGAGATGCGCTAGGTAATACCAGGACATCTGAGTTCTTCTTCTGCGAGGGTGTTTTCGCGCGTGGTGCTGTGCCTTCTGTTGACTCTTTGTCTCTTTTTTCAGATTGCTTGTCAGCTCTGCGCTGTCGCAAACGCGTGCATATGATGGTACAAACATTCTTGGAATCGAACGAACTTGACACTCGCGACTGGTCATAAGCATCATTAATATTCACTGGTGCCGGTGACTGTTCGAGCAATTCTCAACACAGCATAAGATCGTAGAGCTACAAAATTTTTAAAATTCTGATACCCTGATATCGAACGCTGAACTCTTACATGCAAGCCCAGATTCCAACATGAAAAAGTATGAAAACAGCAGTAAAATGTATCCGTCAAAATTGATATTATATCACAAAATACGAATTATTGTGTACAAAAGCTGTGAGCAGAACTGTCTTAGCACTCTAGCACTGGCACGCGAACAGCCACCTAGTACTTGCGAAGGCAAAACAATAATGAGTCCACTAGCCTGACCTCCGGTCAGAGTCTACTTATATCTCAATGCTCTGTCACATTTCCCAAAACTGTAACGGGTTCTAGCCCTTAAATCTTCATCTGGCCAATGGAAAGTCATTATTCCATGCCAGCTCTAACAATGTTACCGTTCACCGCATTCTGACTGACACGTCAGCGGCAAAGGAGTCACTACCATCTTCGTCTTAGCATTCCCTGGTCACTTGATGGTGACCATATCTTCTCTGACAAGTCTGCATCTCACAGATGGTCATCTTCGTAAAGCCTGTCATGCTGTCACCACTGTCATGCGTGCCACTAGCTGAACAAACCCGGCGCGGTACCATGAGAAGCCGGCGTTTGTTACAGCTGTCGCAAACGCGTGCATATGATGGTACAAACATTCTTGGAATCGAACGAACTTGACACTCGCGACTGGTCATAAGCATCATTAATATTCACTGGTGCCGGTGACTGTTCGAGCAATTCTCAACACAGCATAAGATCGTAGAGCTACAAATTTTTTAAAATTCTGATACCCTGATATCGAACGCTGAACTCTTACATGCAAGCCCAGATTCCAACATCCCCCATCTGTAGCTGCTGCGTGCAGTAGCACAGACTCAAATGTGGGCTTGTTCAGCATACTGGGTCGTATCACCATCTGCCATGAACTTGCCCAAACTGAAAGTGAACATACCAATGCCTTCACCTTCTCCGCCCTGTAACATTCTGGCTCTGACCAGCGGATTCTTGAACACCAAGACCCACATACACCTGCGGCCAATAGGTCCATGTTCCAGATGCCCAATCACATGCAAGCGTCCTGTCTGACTCAATCGTCTGAAGTACGCAGCCCTGCTCTCGGTCATGTCTGTTAAGTAATAAGATGGAACGTGGACACATGCCACCACACGACTGGCCATTACTGCCAACGGAAACGCGATATCCAGCGCTGCGAACCAAGGCGAAGTCACCACTGCGTCACAGACACCATACTTCTCCTTCCATATGCGATAGTTACCTGGCTGAAGTGCGTCATGCGCCTCAGACCAACCCAACTGAGAGTTCCAGTCATTGTTCATGAATCTCAACTGCGGCCATTGCTCCACCATCACCTCACTGATGACCCCAGTGCCTGCCCATGGGTCCCACACGCCATCGACGGACTTCCAGTCCACCTCTGTCGCCAAACGCCTCACCTCAGAGGGCACTGTGATGACCAGTTCAAGCCCCCACTGCAGCGCGCTAGCTTCTCTCACCTGAGCCTTAGTCATGTGTCTCAGCTCTCCTCGTCTTTCAACTTCTTCTTCAGCCAACGCAGGCACAAGAGGTGCATCCCTCAGATGCCTTGCCATGGCCTTCTGTTCCCGATATTTCTTGCTCAGCACCGTGCGATGCCCCTCATTCCAATGCCCTGGCATGAAGATCTGCACAGCCTCAGAGAGCTTGTCCTGTCTTCCCCAATCAATCTGATCTGGCATGCCCAAGAACATGTCCTCCTCCTTCAACAGCATCTCCCTTGATGAGATGGCATGCCAAGGCTGAAACTCGTCTCCCTTCACCACCCGACGAGGGCCCACGTCTGCTGGCAACAGGCGCATCTCCGCAGACAGCTTCTCATTCAATCGCTGCTCCTTCATGCCCAGTCTGTCCTCTAGGGCACCAGAGCTCTCGTCTTTCTGGGTCTGCACCTCAGCATTGGCGGCTTGCATCCCCGTGCCTGAGCACCTGGGACATAGCCACTCGCCTTCTGGTACTCCATCCAGTGCTGGGGTCAGACACCACAAGTGGTACCCCCTGTTGCATGCGTCGCACAACAGCATCTCTGCTTCCCCATCGGTCTTCCTGCAAACTTCACATGCTAGGTGCTTACTGGGAACGGCTGCACTGCAGTCATACTGATCCTTCACCTGTAGGTGACATGGCGCGATGCTCTGCACGGTGCTCTTCTCTCTTAACTTGGTGGCGTCCTCAAGTACCACCACACCATCTCGCTGTATCTTGACCAGCTTCAGAATGGCAGATTTGGTCGCGACTTCCATGCCGCTGCGAGGCTTCTGCCTGATGTAGACGAAATCGCCCACCTTAAACTGGTGTGGACTAGGCTCATAGCCCCCACCTCTTCTCCCTTCATAATGTAATGTATCACGATGCTGTGCGACCTCCAGGCTGCAACCAGCGTGTACCATCAATCGCCTCACCACCTTTGCTCTCTGGTGGAGGTCCTTGACTCTGGCATCCTTCTCATCTTCGACCTCAGCACCAAAATCTATGCTGGGCGCCCGCTTCAAATCAGGCGGCACTACTGCCTCTTGAGCGAACAACATGGTGAACGGCGCAACCCCCGTGGACTCCTGGCGTGCTGCATTATAGCTCAGCACTAGTGGCCAGAGCTGCTCATCCCACTCATAATCGAGACCCTTCTCCAGGGCAAGCTTCTTAAAGCAGAACTTCATAGTGCGTACCACTCTCTCGGTCAGCCCATTGCCTTCTGGTGAGTCTGGCGAGGTGACTCGCCGGTCGATCAGACAGTCTCTGCATAGCTGCTTGAACTCGCCTTCAAACTCCTTTCCTCCATCCACCAAGCATTCTGCCGGCGCACCAAACACAGCCAGTACATGACTGCGGAATGCCGCTGCGATGGTGCTCGCCTCCTTGTCAGGAATGGGCACGCAGATTATGAACCTGGTATAGTGCTCGGTCATGATGAGCACTCGGTTGTTGCCAGACTTGGTCTCTCTCCTCGAAGGCCATGCCAAATCCAGCGACCAGAGATACATGAACGACACGATCTCAAGGGGGGGATAAACATGCCTCCTCTCTCGCATAATGAGTCTTCACACGCTGACAGGTCTCACACTGGGTGACCACAGCCTCCACGTCTTTCTTCAGATCGGCCCACCAATGGCGCTGCCACAAGAGATGCTGCGTACGTCTTATGCCCCAATGTCCAGTTCTGGAGTGGTATTCCTTTACCAACGCGAGACGGTCAGCAGGCTTAGGTATTCTCACCTCCTTGCCTGACATGGTGACCATGTAGATCTCGTCCGTGGCCTCGTCCCATCGATGTCGTGCTGCTCGCCTCCTTACTCGGCGAACTTCCTCTTCTGGCAACCTCACTCTACCATTGGACTTCAACCATCTAAGGCACCATGCATCATCGTGTACGTCTCGATGCTTGTCACGGTCTGACTGCTGCTCAGCCACGCTGGCCATCAGGTCCTCAAATCTGGTGGTACACGCCAACCTGGGGAGCCTCATCTCTGACTCTTTGGCAGGCGGACTCCAGGCAGGCACATCCACGCGCGCTGCTGGGGTTGCGCCCTCCTTCACGAAGTGGTTCTCATGCCTCTGACGATACTGCGCCATGGTGTAGAGCTGCCACTCTTTCTTCTTCTTCTTCTTGGTTCCAGCCTTCTGTCGCTGGGCTCCAATTCCTTCTGCGCCTTTCTGCCCTTGCGAGCACATTATCCGCAGCTTCTCCTCCCAGTCGCGATGGGTCATAGTCTTCGCCACCTGCTGGGTGTATGCGTTCGAATTCTCAACCCATTCCGCCAGCAAAGCTTGCCTCTGCTGAAGGTCCGACCTCTCGTGGTCTGCCCAGTTGTTGTCTACAGCGATGGGCTGTCCTGGGGAATTCTCCGCCTCTGGGGACTCCTTGCTGTGAGGGAGCCCCTTCCTGCTTGCTTCTGCGACCGCCATCAGCAGCTCCATTGCCCTGCGATCCATGGCCAGGCCCAGAATGCTTGCCAATTCTACGTCGTTCAGGCCATCGGCCATGCGTAGCTCACTTGCGCTGTAGCCCATGGCTCGCGCCTTCTCTTCGAGGTTCACTTCTCGAGATTCTTCCTCGGCGTCTTCATCGTCCTGGTTGCGCACCACGGTGCCCATCCTCGCTCTTCTGAACGCTCTTGACCCTTGCGTCGCCATGATGGTGGGTAGTGCCCTCAATGGTTCTCCCACCACGTTCACCACGTAGTGAGGCGCGCGGTCTGTCCTTATCACTGGCCTGGGATGCCAGCCCTTGCATATGATTGACGATACGATTCGTCCTTCTGGTCTCACCACCTTGCTCATGACGGAGCGAAACTGGTGGCTCTGGAACAAGTTGCTCCAATACGCTCGCAATCGATGTGCGTAAGCGCCTGCTTGTGCTGCATCAAAGGACACTGGTCTACCAATGACGCTGGCAATGTACGGGAACACCTCGTCCCTGATCTTGGTTCCAGGTCTGTGTGACAACGGAGAAACATTTTCCAGGATATAGCCTGGAGGCCTCTGCCGCTGCAGCTGCTGGAGTGTGGACAGAAGCCTGACCACTTCATAAAATAATTTGCTGTGCCTGCCATCCAGGCCTGTGAGTGTTCCAGCAGGGGAGAGATCCTGACATGGGAACCCACATACCATGACCCACTGGCGTCCTTGAAGAGCTCCTGCTCGTATGAAGTCGGCGCTGGTGGTCTCGCGCAGATCTTGGGGTAGAGCCCCAAACTCTATTGCACGGGGCGAGATGAGGTCAGGGTATCGTCTTAGCAATGCCGTGCACCTGGCTCTGGCAACTGTCCGACTGCTCGGGGATATGTCCTGATACAGGTAGCGATCCACCTTCATCCCACTGCGGAGCAACATTTCTAGCCCAGCACATAGGCCTCCACATGGCTCGTAGCACACCACGCCTTCCTGCCGAGCTTGCGAGAAGAATCGACTGCCCAGCACCCTGGTGTCGACCTTCTCGGGCTTCAGGATGCGCTCACCTTCAAAGTACTCATTGCTGTACACAGCAGGGCTTCCCTCGCCGTGCGTACCTCGCGTCGGCCTGACCAGGCTCAACGCCTTCCAAGCTGCTCTGACTAACCTTCCAGAGTCGGTCACCAGCTCAGGTAAGTCAGTGTCGAACATGTCCCCATGATTGCATTCTAATTCCTCGTGGTAGTGCAAATCGAACAAACGATGCACTGGTCCTGTGCCCAGCTGCTCCATGGCAGCCATCCTGCAGTAGTTGGCAACCTGCACCTCTGGCGTGGCCTCTTCCCCTGGGAAGGTATCCCCAGCCAACATAAAGCACAAGTGGTCACCGAAGTCCTTCGTGTGAACTTCCCCCACGCCTGCGTATAGCGCAGTCACCTTCTCCCTTTCATGCCTCGCTCCAGTCTCATCCGTCGTGGACGGCAGTGGGTAGCGAGACGGCACGTCAGCGTTGCTGAGTTCTTGGCGCCTGGACGATACTTCACAGTGAAGTCGAACTCCTGCAAACTGATTGCCCAGCGTAGGTGTTGCCCTTGGAGATCGGCCTTCTCCATCAGGGTGGTGAGCGGTGAGTGGTCGGTCACCAAAGTGAAGTGGACTCCATGCAAGTACTGCCTCAGTGTGCGCACTGCCCATACCACTGCGAGCATCTCCCCTTTGAAGCTGGCGTACTGTCTCTCCGTTTTACTCAGAGATCGGCTGATTGCCATACAAATGCACTCCTTTCCATCATCGTCCTTCTGGCCCAGCACTGCGCCAATGCCATAGGTGCTCCAATCGGTGTACAATATGAGGGGTCTGTCGTAATCGATAGGCCTCAGGAACCTCCCAGAACAGAGAGCATCCTTAAGTTCTTGAAGTGCTCGGTCTTGCTCCTTCCCCCAGGCTGCCTTGATGTCAGTGACCTCCTTTTTGAGCAGGTCATTGAGAGGGCGGGCCATCTCAGAGTAGTTTGGCCCCCCTGGCTCACCCACCAAGCCCTTATAGTAGTTCATCATGCCCAAGATCGAGCGGAGCCCAGTCTTGTCCTGAGGGCTTGGAAGCTCCTGGATGGCCTTGCATTTGGCTTCTTGCGCGCCAATGGAGTTGTGACCATTGCGATAGCCCAGAAAGTCCACCGTGGCTGCACCAAAGGTACTCTTGCCTGCATGCAAACGGATGCCAGCGTCCCCCAAGGTGCGAAGTACGTCCTCAACGTCCTTCAAATGCTGCTCAGGCGTGGAATCCGTATAGACCACTACGTCATCGACGTACGCCACCGTGCAATGCTGCAAG
The DNA here is from genome assembly GCA_001247695.2 of Cymbomonas tetramitiformis. Classification (NCBI taxonomy): domain Eukaryota; kingdom Viridiplantae; phylum Chlorophyta; class Pyramimonadophyceae; order Pyramimonadales; family Pyramimonadaceae; genus Cymbomonas; species Cymbomonas tetramitiformis. Next base: position 28,412 of record LGRX02035615.1, on the reverse strand, counting down.
TGCCGTAATTCGTAGTCCATGATTCTTACGAACGCAGAAGTAGCTCCAGCTGCACCAAAAGGCATCGAGGTGTATTGGTACAACTGATTCTTCCACCAAAACGCCGTCTTGCTCCTGTCCTCTTCCGTGGCCATGGGAATCTGGTGGAAAGCTTTGGTGGCATCCAGCGTGGTCTTGAACTTAGCCTTCGCCACCTTCTGGTAGAGCTCCTCTGGTCGGTGCGGCAGCGTATTGTCTTTGAGGGAGTGTCGATTGACACCCCTGAGGTCCACGCAGAACCTCGTGTCCACTACCCGGTCTTGGGTACATCACGATGTACCCAAGCCACTCTTTGTTCCGCACGCCATGGCGAGCTCGAAACATTTCAAGTGTCCATATGGCCGATATAGGTTGTCAATAACACACCAATCTTGGGTATGAACCATATGTTTGGCGGTATTCATGTCATAGACATGGGTTTTGGGGGGCGGTTGCCTAGGTGATTTTCCAGAAAAGACGAAATTCTTAAGTTCTAAATTCTTGGGTACATCGCTTGGGTACATCGATTTGTATGCATGGTTATGCACATGAAAATTGCATATTTGGTCGATGTTTCATTAGGGCATTAACATAGACCCTTCAAAGCACTTATTTTATCATGGGTCGGTCCCATACCTCACAAGTTATCATACTTCATCATCAAGACTTCTCATCATAAAACAGTGTCAGATTTTAGATTTCGCCTAAAACAATGCGCGCGGACATGTGTGATGACTCCCACCCATCGATCTATTGAACGGAGGCATATTTACATGTGCAATGCATGTTATCGCAAATACGATTGCCAAAGAATGAGCTGACAAATATTTTTGGTCATAATAATCAATATCACAGGTCACCTTCAACCGCTCGCGTCGACTCGTCCCCATACCCGATAAGGTACCTCGTGCCGTGCGGCAAGTAAGCAGTTAAGCTTGGGGATCTAGGGTACGCCGAACATGACGAGAATAAATTAATTAAGATATTGTGGTGTAACAAACCTTAAAAAGTATTCCACTTTGTGAAGAATCCCCCCCCTAAGATATGCGAGACTGTGAAAAAGGCGAGTCGCAACAAACCGTGGTAAAAACACAATTAGAAAAATGTTTTTGGGAGCCAAGTTGTGATTTGCATGGGTTTGAATGCACCTGACATGATATATATCCTACCAGGATGCTTGTGACGGCATATTCCCGTGTTCATGATGATGTTGGCTAGCTATATTGATGATTCGTAACGACAAACCGTTAAATTTATGCCCCCATACCGTCGATTTAGCTTGGGTACATCCCTATGTACCCAGACCCTCTTGGGTACATCCCCATGTACCACCGGGTAGTGGACACTCGTCTGGGTCCACAGGCCAGTCTCGTGATCTTTCTTACCAGCTACGACCACGTTGCTCGCATGCCTGCAATGCTTGGCTGCTGGCTCTATAAAGCCATACTCCAAAAGTTCCTTGCAATGAATATCGATGATTTCCTGCTCGCCCGGACTGTACTTCCTGGGTCTCTGGTAGGCGGCCTTGGATTCGTCTACGAAAGGAATGGAGAACGTGTTGTGCTCCGCTTTACCCTTGTAGCCTTTCAGATCGTGAGGACTGTTGGCAAAGGTGGTCTTGCACCTGCGAAGAACATTCCGCATTTCCTCCCAGTGTTCCTCCTTGAAGTCAGGATGTCCTCCAAACGTGGCATTGAGCTCAGTGTCGAGCCACGCTGCCTCGTCCTTGGTCACTGTCGTGTCACCCAGAGGTTGAAGCTCGTCCAGCACGGTGTACGGCAAGACCTCATCCTGCTCCGCGACATTGGCCACCCAGCCCGGCTCCCATTGCCTTGAGGATTGCTGAGCCTCCCAAGAAGTGCAGGGGGACGAACCCCAGGCGCTGCGTGTGGGTGACGTGACACCATACGTAGGCGCACACTCGGTCATCTTGCCAGCGACCCACAAGATCCCGCACAAAAGCAGAAAAAATCGCAAAATTCGATTGAAATGCGCTGCGGCTACCGGCGAGTTCGAAGCGAAGAAGCACGCCATGATTCTCCACCCCCCGCGCGCCAAGCGAGTACTCCCACCAGCAGCAGCGAAGACCACGACTGCAAGGACAAGCGCCATGTAGGCGGCCTGCGCGACGCGGTGAAGGCGGAGATTGCGTCGGAGCTGTGTCCAGCGCGCCGCGAAGCGAGGCTTGTCCAATCTGGCGGGCAAAGCGGGCAGGCGCACGCGGCCCAACAAGAAGACTTGGGACAAGCGCAGGGTCGGAACGGTCCATCCACGGCCATGTTGAGCGTGACCGGCGTCCAGCGGGCAACGCACGCGACAGGAGCCGTGGCATGCCACGTCCCCAGCGTAGATGTCGGCACAAACCCAAAGCCAAGCGAGGACCACGAAGAGGAGGACGATCGCACACCGTGACCAGCACGCCAAGGAAACGACCACCACCCGAAGGGGCATCACCATCCAATCCCCCGCACGCACACGGTGCACGCCAGCATAGATGCCTGCGGCGCGCAAGATAAGGAGCCCAACGTACCAAACGTAGGCGAGAGCCCATAAGACCCAAACGCCGTAAGATGCACGAAGGGGGTAACGTCGAGCAGTCGACCACCATACGGGCAGCTGGCGCAAAAATGAGGCCACGAAACGCCTCCACCAAACTTGAAAGGGGCACCACGACAAGTGCCAAGCTACTGCCTCCCACATCGCCCATACGGCGACCATGGGAACGGGACCGCGTCCCAACCACCACCAAACCACTGCACCGCCTGCAAACGAGATACACGCTCGCAGGACACCTGGCCGCAAGTGGACCGCCCGTGCAGACGGCCCACGGCCACAGCGTTGGTCGTTCACCAGGGCCACCCGCCCGCTGCGCCCGGGGAGCCCTGCTGAAAATGCGCCTGCCTCTGCGCCTCACGCTGTTCGTCCGCATGGCGTTCGAACGCCTGCGTCTCTGCGCTGCATATCGAAGCAGCTGGAGAAGGAGGACACCGCGACGTGAGATCGGCTGGCATCCTGGACGCCCTTGGTGCATGAACGACATGGGTAGCAGCCCCATGGCGATCGACAGAAGGGGCAGACGAGCGTGCAGCACCACCCGCGCCCGGCTGATGACGTGCAGGGGGGTCTCGAACCTCGTGCACATTCCTTCGCGAGGCCGTATCCATGTGCTCGGTTCTCTCGGCCACGCGAGCCTGACGGGCGGGCGGTGGCGGCGGCGGCGGCGGCGGAAGACGCAGCGCCTCCAAGGCCCCCAGGGCTGGCATCAACCATGGCGCGGCCGATTCCCTGGTCCCCCATTGCAAGCACGTGAACTTCCGGTCGTCCCGCTCGAAATACTCATTCGTGAACTCAGCATGCCAAGAAAGACACCGCTCGTCCTCCAGGAAGACGTAGTACACGGGTGTGGCATTCGGGTGCGCCATGCAGCGCAGCACGTGCGCCGCCCCAATCTCCACGTAGCGACACAGCGCGAACGCGACGTTCCGCGCATGACCCCCCGGCAACCTGTGCCCTGAGTCACGGTGCGACAAATCAGCCCAGGCTGAAACCATGGCCTCCAGGAGGCTGGAAGACGTAGTCTGTCCCCCAAGAGGGAGACGCCAGCCATTGTTCCCGCACGCGATGGTCTTGTTATGCTTCTTCTCAACTTTGCTGGTGATGCCCGGATGCTTCCGCAGCCTGAGACCCCGCTCCTTGTTGCACACGCCAAGCTGGTACATGACGCGCTGGCGTCTGCACCGATCATACAACGTTATGCCAAACCGTATCATAAAGACAGTGAGGTTGCGGCGATCCTTCAAGGCTTTCACCTCCTCCACGGACAGGAATTGGCACACTGAACTAACGGATGCTGTGGCCATTCGTGTAGCGTCGTAATCTGACTCTGCCGGAGATGGAGGCACCCTCCCAGGAGCCCGAGGCAGGCGACCTGCCCGCGGCGGACTCGGAGGCGTAGGAGGTGGGCCCCCCGAAGAAATTGATGGGGAATCACGCGGAACACGGACTGAGTCCGCCCACGAGCCAACATTGGTCCTGGCAGGCGATGCAGAGGGCGACCTCCCACGAGGAGGGCTGCTGTCAGGATCTGACGACACCAAATCCTCGGTCCCATGGCCGCTGGACGAAGGCGACGGAGTACGGCAGTACGCGATGTGCGCGAAGCGCGGTGGCGAATGGTCACTGGACCTGGCCCGAGACGGCCCCGCGACAGCTTGAGACGGTCGTGCAACCTGCGACGAGCGAGGTGGCGAGTGGCTGCTAGACCTGGCGCGAGATGGCCCTGCGACAGCCCGGGGTGGTCCCGCTCCTGCGGCAGGAGCAGGTGGCTGCGCAGGGGCTCGCTTCGTGAGCCTGAAGTTGACCATGTTGTTGGGCGGTGGCGGCCTACGCTCCGCATCTGCATCGAGTGCATCATGGCCCTGCTGCCTGGTGTTGGATGCCTTGAGCATTTTCCTCATCTCCCCCAAGCGCACGTACTCCTGAGCAGCGGCATTCTGGGAGAACACCCTACCAGTTCCCCCAAGACCATCCCCCACCGGGTAGTACTTGGTGCTCGAACCCAGAGAGATGAGCTCCAGAGGTGGCGCTACGTTGCCATATAGATCGTACTGTTGGAGGATGCCAATCGAGAGGGACTCTGTGTCCACCGGGCGAAGGTACCTGAGCAGCTGGTACGTCCAGACACCAGCGCTCTCGTACCAATGAGGGAGCTGAAGCTCATCCAGCAACTCCTCACTGTTGTACACGCGCGCATGATCCAGCGTGCAGCGCATCAGCTCGAGGTGCTGCGTGGCTGCGCTCGGTTGTACACAGAGGACACGCTCCTTCAGATCCCACATGAGGGTGCCAGCGACCTCACCACTGGGGTACGTGAACAGCTCCTGGAGCGTGTTCTGCAGTCGCTGGATTGAGTTGAGGCTGTCGAGCGCTCTGCCTTGCTCCCTGGGCTTGACGACGTCCTGCTTGTTGGCAGGGGATGGCACGTGTGTCATATAGCTCCCCTTGAGCACTCAACGGTCCGTATCCTCATCGTGATCCAACTTCTGGTCCACATACAGCCAGTTAGGAGGCATCAGCTGGTCCACCATCACCCACTTCTGCTCGAGGCAGCGGACGAACTCCACGCAGACATGCTCCCGGGAAGGTTTGGCTGGCATGTCCTCAGGAAGATCTTGAAGGATGCGGCAAAGACGCGCAACATGGTGCCGGTCCAGGTACAGTCTCTGATCCGCCCAGTTGTGGTCAAGACGAACGTCCAGAGGCGGACGAACCCCAGTCAACTGGCCATCGGTGACCCACTTCGCGCGCCCACCCACCCAGGGGTTCGGTGCTGCGTAAAGTTGCGCAAGCATGCGCTCCGACACTGCCAGCTCGACGGGCGCCAGCAACGCCAGGTGGCTCCTTCGACCTCCTTCAAGCGAACATGTGTGAACGCGAGACCTCGCCTCGATCTCTGCGCGTGTGGCGACTCGGGGTCTAGGGGAGGCAGCAGATGGCTCTGACGAAGGCAGTGGTGACCCCACCGGCGACTCATAGCCGTCAAGGATGTGCTCAGACCGAATCCCAGAGGCAGCAAACCTCTCCTCCCTCGTGCTCAGGGGTGGGCACCCTAGCCATTCGCACTCCGTCTCATGCCCAAAGATCTCCGATTGCAAACATACCACTGGGTCCATCCTCCTGGGCTGGTGAGGATGCTTGGGTGTTGTCATGTCGACCAGCGGAAGAACCACCTGAGCATCCATGCCCAAAATCGTCGGCGCATGCGACACGGCCACGCAACTTCCCAACTTGATGTCGATCATCAGGGAATTCTTCAACGGCCCAGTGCCTATCAGCAGGTCCCAAGAGTTCTCGGCCTCGAAGGTCACGAAGGCGTACAACCGGTGAAGCGTCATGTGCGGCGTGCCCGCAGCCAGAATGACGTCCACGTAGCAGTAATGGGTGAACTTCGTGGGACTGTTGTCACATCTGGTGACCTTGGCGCCGGTGCTGGCTTCATAAATTGTGAGACCCAGCCGCCTTACAACAGCGATAGAGATAATGTTGCAGTTGGCGCCGGTGTCCATGAGGATCGCCCGGTATAGCATAAGCTCACCACCAGATGACACCAGCGCCAGCCCCTCATACAGGGTAGCATTCCGCAACTTGCAGATGGGCTGCACCTGAGCCATCAATAACACCTGCTCGTCGGTCAGGTGCTGCGTCATCTTTGCCCTCAGCGCGTCGTAGGCGGAGGTCTTGATGGTGCCAGCTCGTACATGTCCATGGTCACTGAAGTCAACCACCCCCAGATCGTCCACGCAGGCAGCAGCTGCACATCGAGCGGCGGCGCTGTCGACCACACCGTTGGGCATCTCGTCCAATGGCACCTCCTCGATCGCGCAGTGTCCTGAACCACCTGCCTCCCTTATTACTCCTTGCGTCGCTGTGGCGTGCGTGTCCTCCAGCTCATGCTCGTTGACCTCGGTGGGTTGTTCGGTTGCATCATTCGGATCCTTGCCCATGAGCTCCTCCAGCGCCAAAAGGTTCTCGATGTCCTTCGGGAGGTCGATGGCGTTCTGGGATATCAGGATGGCAGCAATCTGCGAGCAGGCGCGCACGGAGCTGCGAAGATTGGATGCCAACAGGTGGACCTTCCTGCTGAGTACGTTGGGAGGAACGGCTCTAGGCACCTGAGCGGCCCTGTCGAACTCCTCCGGCGTCTTGACCTGGAAGCCCCGCATCTGCTGAGTGCTGCCCAAGGCGACAGCGGCGCTGGCCTGGAAACTCGGTGCGTGATCGATGCCAACACCATGACCACCTTCCAGCCCACCCCCAGCAGGGCAGTCCTGCTCATCCTCCTCGTATTCAGCCTGTTGGGTGAAGTGGGAGTCGTAATCAGTCTCCGCATCACTGACCTCTGATCGGGCCTGTGCATCGGCGATCTTGTCATCCTTTGGAGGTGACCCTGCCTGGAGACCTGTCAATTCTGCGGCGAGTTTCTCTTTAACCTCGGCACTGGCAGCCACTTGCTGCTGCTGCTGCTGCTGCTGCTGCTGTTGCGGCTGCTTCTGCTTGGCCTCAGGGAGCTTAAGCCACTCCTTGGTGGTGATCCCCATCTTGTGCTTATTGCGAAGGCAAAACAATAATGAGTCCACTAGCCTGACCTCCGGTCAGAGTCTACTTATATCTCAATGCTCTGTCACATTTCCCAAAACTGTAACGGGTTCTAACCCTTAAATCTTCATCTGGCCAATGGAAAGTCATTATTCCATGCCAGCTCTAACAATGTTACCGTTCACCGCATTCTGACTGACACGTCAGCGGCAAAGGAGTCACTACCATCTTCGTCTTATCATTCCCTGGTCACTTGATGGTGACCATATCTTCTCTGACAAGTCTGCATCTCACAGATGGTCATCTTCGTAAAGCCTGTCATGCTGTCACCACTGTCATGCGTGCCACCAGCTGAACAAACCCGGCGCGGTACCATGAGAAGCCGGCGTTTGTTACAGCGCGATGCTCGGAGATTTTTGCGCCTGAGCGTTCTCGCACTGGGGCTTTTCTTTTCCTTGGCTCCCAAACGCTCTGCGCACTCAGATTTATCACTTTCCTTTGATGCGATGAGTACTCTCTCTGCTGTGGTAACTACTGCAATTGATTTCGCTTCCACTAGCTTGATTGACTCGAGCAGATTTTTCGACAGTAACTGTGAGTCGGAGAGTTTCGATGGGAGCGATTCCACTGCACGACAACTGACAGAGTCACTCGAAAGCGTGGCATAGTTCCCCTTCGAGATTTTCAGCATCAAGTGTAAGGCTGATGCTGCGCTGCTTAACACCTTACGCAATTGTATCTCGAGACTCACAAAAAGCGGTTCCGACGGCTGATTTTTCCGACTAGACTTCTTGGCCATACTGAACGCTGCTCGTCGCATAACGCGTATCAAAATACACCTGAGAAATACAGTAATAAAACCATATGAACGAAAACATTGCCACTCATTATCATAAAAGTTATCGCAATAATAAAACAATAAAGGCGGCTGGAACCTTTTCGGAGGGGTGCATGCGTTGACCGCGTTCGGAGAAGTGCGTCAACAATCATGTATGTCATCATGATATACAGTCGAGATAAGTTTGTCACTGTCATGCACCTTTGGCGCGTGTTCAGACATCGAGAGGACAATCGTGTATCCTCCGTTCGGTTGGCATCGAGATGGATGTCAAAGGTCGGCGAAACAATTCTTGAAGCGACAAATATTATTGTCGAGACAAGAAAAAATCATCGCTTAGCATGCTGTGAGCTAGCATGTGGGTGTCGATGGTTGATTGTCAGACCAATGTTGTAAGCTCAAGCGAATGCTTCGGAGTTCGTAACTCAATTGTGGTAACGCCTGTGAGGCGTCGCAGCATAAGCTATAAACGAGATGGCAGAGACCACAAATCTCTCACACCACATATCATTTAGACACCAAGTTGTACTGTTCAATACGGCTGGTGCCACAGACCATAACAGCACCTCCTATTTATTGCCAGTTCCTCCCGCGTGTTGTGCATGCTTCTCCATGTCGATACATGCATTATCATGTACGTAAAGTATAATATTAGGTGCCCTGTAGCAGTATCTAGTAGTAGGTGATTCCTCGTGTCACTCAACCTGAAGTATCGTAGTCGCGGTCGTTGTGGCACACGTTATGGTGATGACACTGCGACACGCGCCCCTCTCCGCAGACAATCTTCCCTCGGTAATATTAAAATAAAGCAAGCCGCCAGCCTCACTCTGGTAATATTATTATCCGTAGCCATTGTCCTTCAGCTGCTGCCTTATGGCAGCTGTCGTACCGTCTCTTTTCCACCCTCATATAGCTAGTTTATTTCGGGGTTCTTGTGACATGACTTGCTTTTGTTGTCGATGAATATGTATTCGTGTGTGTGTGTGTGACTAACGGTATTCTCTGTCGCAAACGCAGGATCCGCGCCCGACTACAAAATGACCTTCGTCCCGTCTCAACACCTGTTCCAGCTTGGCCATGATCCGACTTCATTCTCAAGGTCTCGACCAAGGTTGTCAAGCAGACAAAATCAAAATCAGATCATATCATATCATAATTATCATATCAGATCATATCAGATCACAATCAAATCAGAGCAGATGAAAATCAGATAAACCCTAAATATCGATATAATATGCGATATATTGCGCCTATAATAACAAATGATATATCAAAATGTTCGTCTATGAAAGACCTATTTGTACACCAGTTTTCAACCCGAAAGGATACGTATTTAAGATTTTGGGGAAATGCCTTGTCTCCCCTAAAACTATGTCACATTAGAACATCGTCGACATTTTCGATATAGTGCGCCTATGATAGCAAATGATATATCAAATTGTTCGTCTATGAAAGACCTATTTGTACACCAGTTTTCAACCTGAAAAGATACGTTTGGGGGGGTGCCTTGTCTCTGCTAAAACGATGTCACGTTACAATCTTAGCAATATTGTTGGCAGTTTCGATATATTGCGCCCATTATGTCAAATCAATGCAAACCTACGGCATATGTAATTGCGATGCGAAAATGCCCATTTGACGGATTATTGACGCCCTGGGATGGCTCTAGAATGTCCCCAATGAGCCCCAAACACCTCCATCCTACGCCCAAGTGTCCCCGCGCGTTACCCACGATCAGATGAATCAGAGAAATCAGAGAAATCAGATCAGATCAGACCGATCTGTCCGATGACCAGTCTGATTTTCATCTGATTGCCAACCTTGTTATCAACAGCCGCCTACGAGTTTGTCAATTCTTAGTTCGAACACGCAGTGTTCGAACTAAACGCGCGCATAGCTTGCATTTTTGTCATTTGTGCATACCGCATTTGCACTCGCCATGTGCCCCGGAAGGGAATGGATCGCGCGGGGCATGTGGCAAGTGTGTGTGCCCACCTCTCTGTCCGAATCCCTGCGAACCTGACATTCGCCCTGCATGTTTACGTGCCCCGCGAATGTGCCCTGTCCCGCGTAATTGGTTATTTTGCGTGTTTCACATTCGACCGTCGTGTTCCGCGTTTGACCAGATTTGACCATATTTTTCCGTGCGCGGGATCTGGCTAGGACTTGTCCCATTTGCCCCCAGCCCCGCGGGTCTTCAAACCCACCTACTAGGTTGACTTGTAATTGTAGCGTTTGTTCGGGCATGAAGTAGATTAATCTGCACATAGCTGAGCCGTCGCACGAGTGAGAATGGCTTAAGTATGTGTCACAACTATAATGGAATATTTCTATGATGTTATGTAATCGCTGTGGAATCGCAGGAATTTAAAAAATACAACTTTTTTTCATTTTCCCAAAAAAATATTTTTTCAGGGTGAAATCGCCGAAAAACCGTTGTTTTTAGCTTGATTTGGCGTCCTACTCCATTATGCGGGTGAGGAGTGCAGCGATTCGTGGAATTGAGGGGTTTCACATATCACGTAATTAATCCTGATGGTCACCGCAATTTGAAATTTTGAAAAAAAATATTTTTTTGGCTCAAATCGGTCGAAAATCGCGGTTTTTTGCCTGTTTCGGCCTGTCGCGGGCCTGTTTTGGCGTTCTACGCCACTCGGCGTGTGTGGAGTGCACATATTCGTGGAAATGAGGGTTTTCACATATCACCTAAGCACTCCTGATGGGAATCGCAATTTGAAATTTTGGAAAAAAAAATTTTTTGGCCCAAATTTCAACAGAAATCGATTTTTTTGCCTGTTCCGGCCTGTCGCGGGCCTGTTTTGGCGTTCTACGCCACTCGGCGTGTGTGGAGTGCACATATTCGTGGAAAAGAGGGTTTTCACATATCACCTAAGCACTCCTGATGGGAATCGCAATTTGAAATTTTGGAAAAAAAATATTTTTGGGCCCAAATTTCAACAGAAATCGTTTTTTTTGCCTGTTTCGGCCTGTCGCGGGCCTGTTTTGGCGTTCTACGCCACTCGGCGTGTGTGGAGTGCACATATTCGTGGAAATGAGGGTTTTCACATATCACCTAAGCACTCCTGATGGGAATCGCAATTTGAAATTTTGGGGAAAAAAAATTTTGGGCCCAAATTTCAACAGAAATCGATTTTTTTGCCTGTTTCGGCCTGTCGCGGGCCTGTTTTGGCGTTCTACGCCACTCGGCGTGTGTGGAGTGCACATATTCGTGGAAATGAGGGTTTTCACATATCACCTAAGCACTCCTGATGGGAATCGCAATTTGAAATTCTCGGAAAAAAATATTTTTGGGCCCAAATTTCAACAGAAATCGATTTTTTGGCATGTTTCGGCAAGTTGCGGGCCTGTTTTGGCGTTCTACATGTACGTATATTATATACTCATGCGTGCGAAGTGTGCATATTCGTGGTCTCCAGGCCTGTTTCAGTTGGAAATTTGTAATTGCATACGAGTTGCCATCACGAGGAACACAAGCCTGTCATTATCAAAACATGAATATAATTTGTTATTTGGATAACGATTAGCTGGAGCACAATGGAAGCGTGTTGGACCCATAACCTAACACTTTTCAGGAAACATTTGCATTTCTTTTGCTCTTCACATCTCATTGCCAATAGGCACACTGCATAGCATTTCAATAAAAATAGCTTTATTTTTACATGCTTTTACGTGTGTGAGAGAAAATCTCTTTTCGGAATATATCTTTTCTAGGCTGATTCACAGCTTCACATGCTTTTTAGGCTGATGCACAGGCTCCAATTTAACCATATCTAGGGGCGGCGCATGCCAGGTCCATAAAACGGGTCCCATGATTGCCGCGGCTGTGAGGACCACTCAGGCGGAAGCTGCCTTGACAAGGCTGCATTCAGCCTCATCGCCTGCCGTAAAGGCATCGTGACCAGCTGCTCAGGGTACTGCTGCTGCACCGCCAACGCATAACCCGGCAGCATGGCATCATGGGCCGCACGGCCGTGGGGTGCCCGATAGGTCTGCGCATACGGGGTCTGCGCAGGATACGGGTCCAGCCCCAGCATCATGGGCGGGTCCTGGGGGAGGGCGGCGAGGGCGCGCCCGTGATGTTGGGGAGGTACGCTATCCGAGTTATAATAAACCCCACCATACACCCACTCATATGGCATCTCCGGCGGAGCAGTCTCACCAGGGGAGCTGGGCGCGTGGAAAAGCACGGGTCTTGACGGTGCTGCTGCGGACGGTGCTGTTGCGGTGGCAGCTGCAGGCGGTGCATCTGTGGTGGCAGCTGCAGGCGGTGCTGCTGCGGTGGCAGCCGCAGGCGGTGCTGCTGCGGTGGCAGCTGCAGGCGGTGCTGCTGCGGTGGCAGCTGCAGGCGGTGCTGCTGCGGTGGCAGCCGCAGGCGGTGCTGCTGCGGTGGCAGCCGCAGGCGGTGCTGCTGCGGTGGCAGCCGCAGGCGGTGCTGCTGCGGTGGCAGCTGCAGGCGGTGCTGCTGCGGTGGCAGCTGCAGGCGGTGCTGCTGCGGTGGCCGCGGCAGGAGATGCTGCTGCCGTGGCCGCCGCTTGCGGTGCTGCTGCCGTGGCAGCTGCCGTGGCACCTACCTCCGGCCCTGGGGAGGCAGCCGACGCAATCCCTGCCTGGGCCAAGGCGGCTGCCCCCTGCGCCAACTGCATCTTCAAGGCCTGGATCCTCACCTGAGCCTCCAACTCGGCAATCTCCGCCTGACGGGCCTTCGACGCCAACACCGGAGGTTCAGCTGAGCTCGGTGTCACCTCCCTTCGCCCCTCCCAACCTTCCGACCGTGGCCTGGCCAAGTCCGTCGTCAGGCTCCCCGTCGCCGCGCGCTCCCTGTTAAACAGCTCCGCGGCGTCTGCACTATGATGATGCATCCGGCTGTCAATGGGCGTGTTGCGGCCCACTGAATCGTTGAAGAGGTTCAGGGGATCGAGCACTCCCCCAGGGGAGTGCTCGAAAGGCCCTGAAGGAGTACCCACCTGCGTATCCAGCTCCTCCAATGCCCGCGGGGCTCGCGCAGACAACGGCCCTCTTGGTATGCTTGCTTCTGCCTGCTCCGTGTCCGTGTCCGACAATTCGTCCGGCTCCGACTGTGCAGCACGAGGGCCATGAACTGGACAAGGGCTCCTGCGTTTCCTGTCGGAGCCACCCTCCACTGCTGCCGCCGCTGCCTGCTGCGAGCGCGTTCGTCTCAAAGACTGCAGTGGGTCACAAACCTCAGGCACTCTCTGAGTGGAGCCGAACGCGGGGAGAGTCTCGGAGATGTTCCCCTCAGCGCCTGTCCTCCGCGCCTTCACCCTGGTGCCTGGCTCCGGTCCTTTACCCCAAACAGGGGTCTCAGTGCCCGCGGGGCTACCTCCCCGTCCACGCTTAGTCCCCCGAGGAATTGCCAATGCCATCTTTATCCCAGACAGGGTTTCCGCCCGGAGCTTCTTCGCCTTCTCCCTCTCCGCTGCTGCAGCCTTCTCTTTCTTCGCCTTCTCCCTCTCCGCTGCTGCAGCCTTCTCTTTCCTCGCCTTCTCCCTCTCCGCTGCTGCAGCCTTCTCCTTCTTCTCCTTCTCCCTCTCCGCTGCTGCAGCCTTCTCCTTCTTCTCCTTCTCCCTCTCCGCTGCTGCAGCCTTCTCCTTCTTCTCCTTCTCCTTCTTCTCCGCTTCTGCTGCTGCTGCTGCTGCTGCTGCAGTCACCGGCGGCTTCAACTCGCCGGTCAACGTCTCCGCATGCCCCTTCCCATATGCCTGCAAACTTTTCATCACCCGAATCACCCCCTCCTCCACCAGACCGTGCTTAAAGGAATTGTATGCCTCATCAAAAAAGCCTCCTTCCGCGTTGATGTTGTCGTAGTATACTACCTCCCAATCCCTGGCTTGTGTTAGCAAACTTAGCTTGCTGTTCAACGCCGTAGCGCGGAACAGCACCCTCCTCCGCGGAATCTTACTCCCCACTGGATCCGCCACAAGCCACGGCCCATATACCCAGCATGCCGTCCCTTGTTTTGCACCTTCCCTTGGCTTCACGATGGGGCCACCAATCCAGACCACCTCCTTGTGCTGTTCGTGGTACACAACCCTCCCAAAAGCCACCGTATCCCTCAGAAGCTCCCGCAACGCCAGGCACGCATCATACTCCTGTGGCTCCCCAAGCACCACACTCCTCCCCATATCCTCGTCAACCTCATTGATCGCGTTCGCGAAGTCGATCTCCCGCTCCAGGGCTGTCATTGCCTGGGAAGGCTCCGAGGTAGTGGCTCGCTCAATTCCTTGCGAGTCATAATGCTTTCTTCTGCAAGGGTCATGCCCAACCACAAACTCCCAGGGCGACCTTGTTACAGTGGCGGATCCAGTGACCGGAAAAGTGGTGTTTTCCGGAAAGAGGTCTTCCGCCGCTGTAATGTAGGTGTGCGCCGACGCACGAAAAGTTCCACCGTGCATCTCCACCGCGTTGTGGATTAGCCTGCCGTCAAAGATCACCACGCTCTTTGCCGGCAGGAAGCAGGTCACCGGCCGAAGGGTGTCCGGGGTGGCCCCATCCCCCAACTTATGCGACTGGGGGTACACCGTAAACGGGTACATGTCCGTTAGGACAAGCATGACGGACAGCGCACCATAGTCCCGATGCTTCTCCTGAACCAACGCCGCCGGGTAGGTGAGCAGGGCGGTTCGCGCCATGTCACCTTTCGGCACCTCCAGCTTCCCGAACGTGTCCCCCACCGCAGCCATGACGTCCTCAGCCACCTGCTCAAACCGTTTGTAAAACGGCGTGCCCTCCACCAGGTTCCCGATCCACCTCTTCGGGTCCTTCAGGGTGTCCAGCTCCCCATTGGCCTTCTTCTTGAACGCCCTGAAGTTGTTTCTGAACGCGGAGTTTGGAGCCAAATCCTTCTGGAACTCTGCAACCAGAGCCTTAGCGGATATCGTGTCCTGCAATTGACCGACACAATACCCACCCTCTGCAAGCCTATGCCTCCAGTGCTCGTCCAGCAGCACGCCTTTTGTGAAGTGAGGCTGCTCCTCCGCATTCTTTGCCCCCTCCGCAGCAGGCACCTTAGGAGCAGGCGTCTCTCCAGCATCTGTGCCCTCCTCCGTATCTGGCACCTCCCCAGCGGACTGATGCTTTGAAACTGGGGCCTCCACAGCAGGCACGTCCACGGCAGCAGGCGTCTCTGCAGCAGCCGTGCCCTGCTCTGCAACTGGCTGATCCTCAGCAGACTTGTGCTGAGGATCAGGGGCCTCCACAGCAGGCATGTCCTGTGAAACCGGGGCCTCCACAGCAGGCACGTCCACGGCAGCAGGCGTCTCTGCAGCAGCCGTGCCCTGCTCTGCAACTGGCTGATCCTCAGCAGACTTGTGCTGAGGATCAGGGGCCTCCACAGCAGGCATGTCCTGTGAAACCGGGGCCTCCACAGCAGGCACGTCGACGACAGCAGGCGTCTCTACAGCAGCCGTGCCCTGCTCTGTTCCTGGCACCACCAGAGGGGCCGCCGCGGCAGCTGTGCCCTGCTCTGCATCTGCCTCATTTTCCACCTCAGGGCCAGGATCCGCTGCGTCGGCATCGCCTGCCTCCTTCTTAGGAATTAGCGACAACTTATGCTTCTCCACCAGCCCGTCTCCTGGTTCTGCGCGAACTACTGCTGCGAACGTGGGCGGCGCCTCCTCTAACTGAGCTTCGTCCATGTTTCCAGCAGCCTGCTGCTGCGCTGCCATTCCCTCAGCCTTCTCCGCCCTAGCAGCAGCAGCACCAGTATCCGCAGCAGCCTGCCCATCATCAGGGTTCGGCGAGGCCGTGCACGCCCATTTGACAGGAGGCTGTCCAACGCAGAGATGGCGCCCGCATGTTGAAGAGTGGCTGTCTCCGGATTTTCGGCAGTTCTTGTGGAACCCGCGCTTGCAGGTCGCGCAGGTAACAAGCACTGGGAAGTGATTCTCCGAACCCATTCCGCAAAAGAGGCAGAACAGGCGGGCCAGGATCCCGCAGCGCCCGCATTCCCCTGGAAACCGCTTTTCCCCTGACGGTGTGAGCTGGCGCGACGCGCACCCAACGTGGAAGGAGTCGGAGCACATGTCGCAGGTCGCCAACGCCAGCCTCGTTCGATCCAACGAGTCGTCGGGATGGGGGCACCCTTCCACATTGCAGGCGGGTACTCCTTCACTCTCGGCGACACCTTCCACCAGTTTCCGCTCTGACTTCCGATCTGACTTGCGCCTTAAAGCGTTTGGCACGGCTGCCCCAACCGCTGCTGCATAGGTGAATCTGTTCTGCTTCATTATTAGAATATTAGCTCCCAATTTATACCAAAGTAACCGTCAATGCCTTCGTCCTCGATCCAAACGTCAATTGCGCAACGAAAACACGCGAAGAAAGTGCTATGGTCGCAGATAGCGTACAGTTCGCAGGTTGGCGTTACCGTTACAAGCACTCGAGCTCTCAGTGAGCAGATATCGCACTTTTGGTCCGACATGCTTACGGTTTTTAGGGGTCTCGTTCAGTTGTAAGATGTCGGGGGAGGGCTCTGATATACATTATCGCCCTCCCGATCATCCCATCTTTTGATCGTGTGGGCGAACCGACATGCCGATTCGAGCTTCCTGTGCGCAGGTATCGGACTTTTGGCCTGACATGCTTACGGTGTCGTGACGGAATTTCAATTAAATTATCTGATATGCATTATCGCCCTCCCGATCAGCTCATCACCTAATCGTGGGTGCGATACACGCGCCACGTGAAATATGACATGTCTGGGTGATAAATCATTACACGATCGAATCTTGAATCGAAATTTATGAATCGCCCGCAGGATCGACGAATTCGTTGATCGTGGGTGCGATACACACGCCACGTGAAATATGACATGTCCGGGTGATAAATCATTACACGATCGAATCTTGAATCGAAATTTATGAATCGCCCGCACGATCGACGCAGCAGTTGATCGTGGGTGCGATACACACGCTACGTCAAATTTGACATGTCCGGGTGATAAATCAAGAAATGGCGAATCGCCCCCACGATCGAACAGTCATTCCATCCTGGGGGCGATACTTACGCCACGGATACTTTTCGTGAAAGGACTATTCATATTCCTGATGCATGTGGGAGTCCGTGCAAAAGTTCAGACATGCAAATATGTTTATTGAAGGCGTGCTTTCGCCCGTAGACTCCTTACATGTTTGCCGCTTATGAGTGGCGTTTTTCGAAAAGGGATGCCTCCTCCTTCTTACCTTGTGGATGTATTGCCATGGCTCATGAGCCTCGGCGACATGGCGCGGAACTTGCCTTTGGAGTTTCCTATTGCACCAACGAATGTGGATCATGCAACAGAACTAGCGGGGCAGATCTCGGAGTTCGTCGATAAATGGAATGTGTTAACTGGGAATAAACCGAGCAGAGATCCTAGCGTGCTGCAGGCAGGTGGGGTTGGGAGGAATGCGAGGAATGCGCCCACACCTACCAGTACCGTTAAGAAAAGGCGCCTTGATCAGAATGCGCGAAGGAGGGAAGCTCGCTCTAGGAAGCGTTTAGACTTGGGCAAGGACGCGGTGGAGGTCTCTGCGCCTCAAGCACGGGTGAAATCGACGCTGGGTCCCTTAGGCGCCACAGCAGCCTCCGCAGGAGCCTCAGCGGTGGGTTGCCTGGTGCCGCATGGAAGTATACAACACTGGAACAACAAGCTCAAGGAGGTTTTCATGAACAAGCCGCATCTTATTGGTGGGGCGCTCTCGAACTTTGTGCGCACCTTACCCGCGGAAGAGATAGAAGCTGTGCGGCTAAGATTTCTGTCAGAGGAGGATCGCGTAGGAGGAACGATCGTGTCGAGCTTGCGGGCATCGTTCGCCGCTCTAGCTGGATATGGTTCCAGGCAGAACGCTGCCACGCGCATGGCGGGCGCAGCGATGGTATTTGGCAGAGACGTGGAGGGTGTTGAGGGTGCTGTTGCAAGCATCTTAGGGATAAATGTGAAGGTGGTGAAGGATGGACTCGTTGGGCACCGCAACTTGCTGTTGGGAGCTGCCCTTGGGACAGCGCAACGGCTTAATGCCGGTCTTCTGGCAGGGTTGGTCCTGGAAAACCTGCACATGGCCAACCGTGCTATAAGCGCGGAGCTGACCCACAAGATCCAAGCCTTCTGGCTGAGTGCTGGGATCAGTCGGGTGTCCACGTGTAAACGGGACGTGATCCAGCTGCGGCATATTGATGGAAGCGTGGAGAAGGTGTCGAAGCAGTGGTTGGAAATGACACAGTTGGAGGTGTTCCGCAAGTTCAAGAAGAAGTTTCCCGCCGAAAAGATCGAACTCCGATCTTTTGAGACTCGGAAGCCGAGGCAAGTGCAACGACTCACCCGAAGGGACACCATTTCCTGCTGCTGCAGGTACCACGAGGATATGCGGTTGGTGGTGGAGGCGTATGCTCGTTTCCAGGAGGTGGGCCACTCCGGCTGCAAGTGCACGGACGCGTCGTGTTGCCCTCGCGTTGGAGGCCTTCGGGCACGGCTGTCTGCCCGTAAACCATTTCCTGCTTTCCCGGACTTCAAGTGTGGTCGAGTGGAGGTGGGACGGTCAACCTCCGGTTTCACGGCATCGCTGCTGTGTCCAAGACAGCGGTCGAACGGAGAGCACGAGGACCACCACGACATGCCCTGCTTGGAGGGTTCTTGCAAACGGTGCGGGGGGCTGCAAAACTGGTCGTTGTGTCCGGCGGCGGTTTCCAACACTGCCACGCTGGACTGGCACACCTACGAGAACGTTCATATCGGAGTGGACGAGGACGGGAAGAACAAGCACCGGGTGCAGTTCGTCCAAAAGACGACCACTGCTGGTGAGCTGCTTGCAAAACTGCAAGCTCTGCTCCTTGGCCACGCCCCAGGGGAGTCCCCAAATTGTGTGTGTTCGGGCACGTTTGTGCGGAAAGCGGCGGACGGGAGTTGGAGGTTGGAGAAGTTGGTCGGTGTGCCTGCTGCCCAACCGTGTCGGTTTTTGAAGCCGTATGCCTACCACTGTTTCATGGCCACGCACTCCATGACAATGTTCAACAAGTGCAAGGCGGGCTTGCCTTTGGGGCACTGCCTCATATTGTTTGACTTCAGCGAGAACCACGCTCTGAACATTCCCAGGGCGATTCAGTCGTTGTACTGGATAGTGAAGCAAGCAACGCTGCTGTGTTGTGTGTTATGGCGGCACGCGGTTGGTTCCGTGGATGGTCAGACTTCCACCGAGGCCAACCCAATAATAGTGAAGGACCTGATCTACCTCATTAGCGACACCTTGCCGCACTCCCACCGAGGTATCCAGCATATGAGGAAACTTATCGTCAGTGAGTACTTCGTGAAGAGAGGTATACCTCTCCCCAAATTCATGCATGAGTGGGCGGATGGTAGTGCGGCACAAAACAAATGCGCAACCGCATTTGCCGACGTGGTGGAGAGCGGGCGGGAAGAGTCGGCGGAGGGGCCCCGAGGGCTTGGCATCCCGACACAGCGCAACTTCTTTGAGACGTCACATGCACGAGGTGAGCAAGACGCGATGGGAGTAGCGGTGAAGCATGAGGCGAGCTTGGCGGTGATGTCCACAACCGACAAATGGCATTGTAAAATACTGGACGCCAAAAGCTTGTACGAGTTCTGCATGGAAAGGTTGCAAAAGCCGAAGGATAGCGCTCGCGACAGAGGTGTTCAGTTCGGGCAAAGATTTTTCTTTCTGGTTGACGGCAAGGACGTGGACATCTCTGGACCTGGGTTTGACACGGTTGACCGGACTTTGGCGTTACACTCGGTGCGTGCAGGGGTGGGGTTGTTGGTGGGCTTGAAGCGGGACCGACAATGCTATTGCGATTATTGTTACGCGCAGTGCGCGAAGGCACAACCTGACACGGAGGGTTGCCTGTACCGGAGTCACGTGGACAGCTGGGAGCAGTTCACCTTGACGGAGGCAACCGAATCTGATGCCCGGCGCACCAGAACAAGAGTCGCGGAGGCCCGTGATGACGTGAGTGTGAAGGTTGCACGAGGAAACACTTTTGCAAGGCTGTCGGGGGGCGATCCTAATCACCCCTACTATTTGGTGAAGGCGTTGAGCGAGGTGAAGCAGGTGATCAACGCGGATGGGATGCGAGACGACTACTACTCGCCTGGTGGGGAGGGCGTAAATGCTACACCGGGGGAATTTGTCGTTGAAGGCCGATTTTATGAGTGGGCGGATGAGGAAAGCTGCGAGGAGTACTACATAGACACATCCAAGAAATGTCTGACATATTCGCATCATGTCGTGTGTGTGGAAGTGACAATGACCAGACGCAAATACCGCGGTAAGGAGTTTTATAGGTTGACCGATGCTGAGCACCAGCGCATTCTAGGGTTGTTGTGAAGAAGTATAACTATCACAGCAGGATAGATCACTAGAATCTTAGAACCCAAACAACACCATGCTGAATAGCATCTACTCTCGGCGTGTTGTGCATAACGCCCAACAGGGCCCACGCAAAATATGCCAACATAACAACGATTCTGTAATCGATTTGGGTAATTTTCAAATTGTGAGTCCCATCAGGAGTGTTTAAGTGATATGTGTAAACCCTCATTTCCACGATTGTGTGCACGCCGCACGCGCCGAGTGGCGTGGAACGCCAAAACAGGCCCGCGACAGGCCGAAACAGGCAAAAAAATCGATTTCTGTTAATTTTTGGGCCCAAAAATATATTTTTCCCCAAAATTTCAAATTGGGAGTCCCATCAGGAGTGTTTAAGTGATATGTGAAAACCCTCATTTCCACGATTGTGTGCACGCCGCACGCGCCGAGTGGCGTGGAACGCCAAAACAGGCCCGCGACAGGCCGAAACAGGCAAAAAAATCGATTTCTGTTAAAATTTGGGCCAAAAAAATATTTTTTTCCAAAATTTCAAATTGCGATTCCCATCAGGAGTGCTTAGGTGATATGTGAAAACCCTCATTCCCACGAATATGTGCACTCCACACGCGCGGAGTGGCGTAGAACGCCAAAATAGGCCCGCGACAGGCCGAAACAGGCAAAAAAATCTATTTCTGTTGAAATTTGGGCCCAATTTTTTTTTTTTTTCCAAAATTTCAAATTGCGATTCCCATCAGGAGTGCTTAGGTGATATGTGAAAACCCTCATTTCCACGAATATGTGCACTCCACACGCGCGGAGTGGCGTAGAACGCCACAACAGGCCCGCGACAGGCCGAAACAGGCAAAAAAAATCTATTTCTGTTGAAATTTGGGCCCAAAAAATATTTTTTTCCAAAATTTCAAATTGCGATTCCCATCAGGAGTGCTTAGGTGATATGTGAAAACCCTCATTCCCACGAATATGAGCACTCCACACGCGCGGAGTGGCGTAGAACGCCAAAACAGCCCCGCGACAGGCCAAAACAGGCAAAAAAACGCGATTTTCGGCCGATTTGGGCCAAGAAAATATTTTTTTTCAAAATTTCAAATTGCGGTGACCATCAGGATTAATTACGTGATATGTGAAACCCCTCAATTCCACGAATCGCTGCACTCCTCACCCGCGTAATGGTGTAGAACGCCAAAACAAGCTAAAAACAACGGTTTTTTGGCGATTTCACCCTGAAAAAATATTTTTTTTGAAAAATATTTTTCGCAAAGTCCTAAGAATTCATGCGATTCCACTGCGACCGAAGTCCGATATAGCGATTCCATGGATATCATCGATTATGCATTTCGGCCATCTCACTCGTGCGACCGCTCAGCTTAGGACCCAGTCAGGCTTGACCTAATTTTAACATATTTAACTAGGTCGGGCTTCTGGTTGGTCTGGCCGATGGCATCATCGCACTGCGTCATAGGTATAAACACACCCTGTACTTATGAGGCGGCATGCTCGTCGATTGAATCACGCAGAGCACCAACTGCTAGGCTGACCATCGATAACTCGTATCACGACAGGAATCGTGTTCTCGATATTGAAGTGACGGCCACAATTACAAGTATAATACTTATTGATATTAGGGATAAGTCTAGATTGGGTGTAGACATTTCATTATAATTCAGATTGGGTGTAGGCACTTCATTTTAATTAGATTGGGTGTAGGCAATTAATTTTAATCCAGATTGGGTGTAGACATTTCATTTAATCCAGATTGGGTGTAGGCACTTCATTTTAATCTAGATGGGGTGTAGACATTTCATTTAAATCTGGATTGGGCGTAGACTTCATTTTAACATACCTTGATGCCTGGAGGGCATTACATTTTACATTGATAATATTGCATGTGAACATTATTATGTAAATTCGACCGTTAGATATCAACATCTGACCACAATGAACATATCTACCGGTTGGATTTGCGAAATAATGTTTTTTTAAGCATCAAACAACAAAAACCATCGATTAACACGCTATTCGATGAAATTGGCATTAGGGTAGATAATTGACATTAGCTGTTTTTGGCGATATTTAGAAAATATATGTGCTAAAAATGTTAATGTTGAAAATATTTTTGCTCGCAGGCCTCCGCAACGGTAAAATTACAAGACACGTACGAAAATGTTTCCAAGACACGGTGAAGCATGCAATTCTTTTTCTGTGCTGTAAATGGTAGCGAGCATGGCATACGAAAGAAATGAGCAATTACCATATCAGATTTCTCTAATAATCGTATTTACATTATGTACATCTATTTCGTGCGTCTAAGTCAGCTGATTCTATTCACATTTCAACATCGCTACCGTCGTCTAGGTCTTTACACCTCTGGTCAGGTCTGGACCGGTCTGGACAGGTCGGCACTTCCTCATTTCCCTCGTTTTCGCTATTGTCTTCATCGCCTTCGGTTTCTTCCATTTGCCCGTTATCAATTCGTCTTTTCTTGGCTCTTTGCGCCAGCAGTGCGACTATAAGTTGCCCATACTGCTCATATGGGATACAACCTTTTGCTTCGTTAGCTGCGATGTTCCACGCTAGCAATATCTCTGCACTTTTGAAGGGCTCAGTTGACGGCGTATCGGATGCGTTCTCCCAGAAGGCTCCCGCTTTCGCTGCCAACACCTTTCCGAGTCTTCGCTCCTTAGTGTCCGTGTATGTCTTCACTTTCAGGTACTTGTACTTCAACTCCTTAGCGTAGACAATCCGTGCATGCACTCGAACAAGCATTAGGGGGTCCGACCATTCTTTGCCGTTGAGCTTGACACGGAATTGGCATACATCGTTGGCCTTCACGCCCGTGATTTCTCCGAAGCAAACGGCGTAGCTGTTTACGGTCATCTGAACGAACGAAACCTCCCATACCGGGTTGGCCACGTACGCTTCGGCTTTTCTAGCAGCGCCCGATTCACCGCCTTACGTTTGCCCGTGTACACGGCAATCGGTGCACGTTCTACACGTTCTTGAATTCGGGCTGGAATTTCTGCTGCTGCTGGCATCTGAGCTTCGGCGAGTCTGAGAGGAGCTTCCAGGGCATGCAGTAAAGGGGCATTCAAACGTGCGTGCAATTTGCTCGGCAAAACGAACGGGACATTGGGCTCCTCGAAAATGCCCTCCTCGGTCAGCTTTCGTTGCTTCCTCAACAGCTCCGCCCACCACGCCTCGTGGGTAGGTGTAAACGTCGTACTCAAAATGGTACGTAACCCTTGCACCAGATCCTCGAGCTTCGCAAGCCCTTTTTTGGAGAAGGCTTTCGGTTTGACAAAATCAGGCAGGTTCTCAGGCATAGAATTCAACACCTTGAGGCCCTCCTCCGGTAGCCACTTCTTGTTGGTGGAATACATCTTGTATTGCACGACCACTTCGCCGTCCTCGTTTATGTACGCTTTGGAGGTCTGCTGTGTGGAGATGCCACAGACGTTCTCGTAGCGACCACCGAACCAGGTCTTCAAATCGTGCACTTTCGCCACCGCGGTCGTGAAGATGCCATCCGAGAAACACTCCTTTGCGATTTCCATCATTTCGTCAAGGGTCATCGCAAGCTTGCGTTTTAAGCGCACAGAAAAACGCGAGAACATCTGGTCGATGTTCTCGTGGGTGTGGCCGACGATTAGGAAGTTCACCTTCACCTTCTTGAACGCGCCGGACATAACCAACCAAGAGATATACGCCAAAAGCATAACGCTCTTGTTGGTGCCCACGTTGTCGAGCTGGACGTATAACACTTCCGGCATCGGGTACGGTTTTTCGCCATCCCCTTTACGACGGTGCTCTTGAATTCGAGTGACGTCACGATGCAGCACGTTCAGCAGGAAGTTGGCGTCGTCACCGTAATTCGCGTAGTTGAAGTCCATAAACCGGCCAACGTTTTCGATGATGCTACCCATATTGTGCACGTCCAAGAAGTCCTTTCGGTCCAGATATGATGGCATGCGCCTGAAATGCGGCAGGCGCGTCGTCCATTGGGTCATCCCGTCAATGATGACAGAGGAATATTTCCACCACGTCTTGTTTTCCTTGATGCTCTTAGTCATGTTGGATTTTCGGCCGTGTTTGTAGAACTTCTCACGCTCGGCACGCGCTTGGTTAAGGTGCACCTCTCGCATTTTGTCGTATGGACCTGAAAAAAAAACGATTTGATATACAAACTTCTAAAACAACGTAAAACAAATGCAAATACTATATTTTTCAGAATTTAGCTTACCGTGCTGGGATTTAGGTGTGCCCTCCTAGGTGCAAATAGCCAGTCAATGTAAATCCCTTGAAACGTTATCATGCTACTAAGGTATCTAGCTGAATTGAAAAAAAATCGCCATGCCTCGTCTACAATTTCCTCAAATTCGAAACTTTTGACTTCTAGTCTGTGTTTAGACTGCTTAATCGCATACGTGTTCTGGCAGTTAAATCCTATTCTTGATAAAAAGAGCGCTTAACAAACTATGGCGGCAAATTACGTTGCAGCAGTGAATTATTCAAAAGCTTTACTAATACTTAACCAACTTAAAAAATGAGCAAAATGCAGTAACAGGAACTAGGGCAGTCTATGTGAACATTGCAAGATCGTGAAAATTGCTAACGATGCGGCCGTAGCCGCCTGCGCAGCCGCTTACAAGATCTCGCCGCGATCTTTCTTCAATGCTAGCTTCACGCCAACACCCGACGTCCTGTACAAAATACACAACACACTAGTCTGACGTGACACTAATTATAACACGTATATCCAAAGATCTTCAAAGAAAGGCTCTTTACTCCAACGCCGCGAGATCCCATACGACTTTGTGGTAACCGGTGGGAACCGCCGGCAATATTAAACCGCCGCAAAACCTAGGAATAAATAAATGAAACAGTCGGTCGATTAGAGGAAATATAAAAGCACAGACAAGCACGATGTTTGAACAGAGACGTGTGTGACGCGCGTACGTTGCAGCATGGAACAGTAAATTACTGGTAAAGATCCGGGTCCGTTTGTTGGTGTCCGTGATATCTGCGAACCACTCAGTCATGACTGCGCACACAACCCCATTGAACGGAGGTAGCATCGCCAGTTTAGACCGGGGATGATCCCGCCAGGGGAATTCCCCAGACGCTCTGCTACTCCACTATTTATCAAAATGCAAACATGGCAAACACTTTTCCCAAGATCCAACAACTCAAGAGCGCAAACCACGAAGGCGCGCAGAACTGTAAACCGGCAGCTCGCACGAACGCAAAAAAAAAACACAGGAAACTGAAAACGTGCGAGTAAAGTGAACAAAAAACAACAAATAACTGAAATAAAACAGCATAAGAACAGAAGAACCGCATAAGAACATCTTGCGCGTTAGACAGTGGTCGGGCCGCCAGGTTTGAAAGAGAATTCCTCACGCTCACATTCCAACTAAGTGTTTGAACTTTGAAGGAACGACGACACCTTTTAACCAATTAATTTTGATAACGAAATTTTCGATCGACTGAGATTCCCATTCGCTATAACCCAAAAAAAGAAAAAAACAATCTACCTGAAAACTCCTAGATACATCTAGAGCCCTACAGTTATTTTCAATCTAACGACGCAAAAATTTCCGATTATTTGTTTTTCGCAGCTTTCTCATCTCCGATGTCGTGTCCACGTCTTACCCTTTATAGGTACTCAGGCTGGCATGCGACACACAGTCATACGTCATACATGACAGTCTACCGTCATACTTGGATGGCGCCATCTTGTGACCTTCTTTATTTTTCTTGCAATCTCTCCCTAAAAATACATAAGTTATCAAGCTTGAATCGAAAAATAGCCATAACTTTAACAAATAAACATTTTTGGACCCGCCGGCTTGCATGCAGTTTTTTTCTATGTAAAGCCCCACGATAACATGCACCCCCGCAAAACTATCAACATAAAAAATCCTCCCCGACGAGTGAGGTACGAACAGTATGGGTTTATAATGATAATGCTTACTGTTCACACGTAATCGACAACGAATGGATTTTTGTCACGTGCACAACCATACATGTGGTATAGTTTGAGCTGGCATGTTATGATTGGCATTCCCGATAGTAAGTGTACCTCAGTCAAGGCTTCGCAAAAAAAACGTAGTGTAGGAAGGTGGTGTTCCCCTCCCCAACCCCGCCCCCACCACGGTACGAGCACCATTCGCCTTATTCCACTTTCGCACATGGAAAGCTGATGAGAGCAGATTCATGCGAAAGGTCGTCAAAACGAAAAAAGTCGAAGCGTGCAATAAACACGACTGTATCGGCTGTCGCGGGCTGCTCGATGCTGTTTCCAAATGCTCGATGCTGTCGCCATGTTTCCAGATTTCGGAACAATAAGGCGAAGAGCTCAAAGACAAATTTCGCGACACTTCTTATGTTTCCGAGATTTGTCATACCTACCAGGTGTTTTGAGCTACCCTCGAAAGTTGATATGGGCTTGGCAGACTGGTGCACATATGGCAATATCTATCGCGGGCGCTGCCGCCGCAGGGAAGTTGAGGACGATCCCTGTATCACCATATCATTAGCCACTGCGCAGTGACCGACACCCATGCAGTGGATGTAAAAACTTTAAGCTAGAAACATTGTTTTCAAAAAACCTCCAAGCATACTTTAAACAGTCTACTTGCCTTTCAACTTCTAAGGTAATTAGACACATTACTACAATGATGCCGATATTACTACAGTCATAGACATCCCGAATTTTCATGTGGCACAAACGCAACTATTGCAGGCTACACTGAAGGTTCATTGGCTCATCAAATAGTGGGACGGATATAATTTCTGTGACATCAACGATCAAATATTCGTTCCGAAAACGGGGACTGAGCTCACACAGATCGCCTTTTTGCAAAAATCGTCTTCGCACAAATTTAAGTTACATCAAACTGAACTCATCAATGCGATACCATTCCCAAAACTTTCCCCAAAGCAATCCAAATGCGCTACGAAGTTCTGTGAGGCTATTCACTAAAGGGTATGCAAGAGCAGTGGAAGCAGAGTGTTGATCGATGCTCGATGCCTCCACTTGGATCTGGCACGATGGTAATCTCTATTTCAGTGCTCGGAAAGTTGCGTTTTTTAATTTTCTAAATAATTCTGTGGCCTTGTTTGCTCTTGTCTCGGTGGTCGTGGGTGAAGCAGCATGCGCTTCCAACTTAGATACGAGGTCGTTTTTGCCCTTTTCCCCAATATACGCCAGCAGGCGCAGTCCAGAAGGCATCTCGATGCAGCTAGCGAGCCCGTCCTGCGAAGCAGCGAGATGCGGCACTCATGCGCAAAGTTTCAAGGGATCGTTTGATTGGTCGTTGGCGCGCACAATCTCACTACTTGGGTATCCAAAGCATCCCCACAAGCTTGAGCCATTGACCAGGATTGCTGGGCGAAGAACAGACGCTGGAGGAAGAGGCAAGGTGCATGGCACGCAGGCAGGATCTGCAGTAAGTAGGTCAGTAGATCATAGAGAAGGCGTCAGAGCACTTACCACAAGGGCAGGATCTGCGGGCGTCTGCGTCAGAAGATTGGTGATGGCAGACAGCAGCAATCGCGCAGAGCCGCCTGCAGAGCCCGCCAGCCAATCAGATCCCAGAAGCCAATCAGAGCCCGGCAGCGCCTCCCTTGCACTTTACAAGATGCCCCTCCCTTGCTGATGAAGGAATTGCATCGCCTGCCTGGTGGTACTACCATCCCCAGGTGTCGAGGTGTTAGTATATGCCAATGAAGAGCGGTGAGCATGCCACTGACAGCGCCTTGGGCGGCACGAAAGAGGCGCCAGGATGCAGATCGGGGTCAGCCACGCAAAGGGACCGGAAGGCCGTGCCGAGGGCGGCGACTCTCCGCCACACTCTGCTCTGATGCACGAATTGGCCCGAAGGCCAGCCTGCTCTGGTTCTCTACATGTGTGAGGCATGTATGCCGGGAGTCCCCCCTGTGCGCCGGGAGTCCACCCTGTGCGCCGGGAATCCACCTGTGAGCCAGGAATCCACCCTGTGCGCCGGGAGTCCCCCCTGTGCGCCGGGAGTCCACCCTGTGCGCCGGGGAGTCCCCCCTGTGCGCCGGGGAGTCCCCCCTGTGCGCCGGGGAGTCCCCCC